>JAGXJF010003366.1:0-123946 GCA_019208055.1 Stipa capillata
TGTGACGTACCCGGTTTTAGGGCCGGATACGCCTCCCGTGTTTACTGTACCGGTCCCTGGATCAGTAGCCGGTACACACAAGAACTTGATAGCATTCACATACAATACCGAGTATTTTACATAAATATGCCATTATGGTCTTTATTCAATAACAGAGCCGATTGGCTGAATAAAAGTAGCAGCGGAAAATAGCAAAGCGTAGTTATTGACCCATCAATATGTCCATCCACAGGCAACTGACTGGGGAGAACGTCCTAGCCCTCGTGGTCGCTGATATCGTCTTCAGAGCACCACTCTTCCTCTTCATCTGGCCAAATCAACAAGCCAGGTGAGTACATTAAATGTACTCGCAAGCTTTTCCCACCGGGGAATAATATGGCATAATTCATGCAAAGGGGCTATTTCAGAGGAGAGCTCTAACCTATGTTGCATGTTGTGCGGAAATGTAAGTCTTTATTTTAAATAACGATAATAGATTTAAGGCGATTTCGTAAAACGAGGATCACAAAGAGGCACATCATTATTCGAGGTAATCCCTGCTACCTCTCCTTTCCTTTCTCAGCGAGATAGCCATGCTCATCACTGCCTTTCCTTTCGGCTTCCGCTCACACTACCCCAGGCAGTGTAGCTAGCCTTTCCTTCAGCAATTCCTAGCTACCAACCGGGTAGCGCAAATTGCACCCTGTGGACACATCATGCTCACGTCCTTAATCCCGTTTCCCAACTTTCACAACCAAAACATAATCTAACCAGTGTGTGGCCTTACCAGTTCATGTCCATGACCGAGGACGCGGCTATTCGAATAGTTTTAACACTCTGCAGAGGTTGTACGGCTTTACCCACAAGATGTAATTCACCCTTATTGCCGAGCGCTAACGATACACCTCAGGAGGTATATTGGCAGGTGTCGTAGCAACGAGGCTAGACAGTAAACTTGTGGCACCCCCGTACGGCTCCACGGACCGACGAGGGTTACACGGGAAACTACGTCGTGAAGACACCGCTGCCGCACACGTGGGTTACCCGACGCGAAGACGCTCGAACTCGCTGTGATGTTGCAAACCGGAGAAGTGGAGGAGCAAGCCAACTAGTATTTCAGAATTTCTGGATCCCCTCAAATGGGAGCGGTGTCCCTCTATTTATAGGGAAAAAGGAGGGGTAGCGGAGATTACAGGAATGCCCTCAGGCGTTTTACAATTATGCCCCTAGATGTACTAACGCCCCTAGGGGCGCGTAGGTCTTTTCATTCGAGAATATTCCGGGAATATCCCGGGGGTCCCGCCCGTCATGCACGGACTTGTCGCCGTCACGGTCTCGGCATTGAGCGGTCTTGGCGTCACGACGAGGTTGGAGTTATCGCGGAGTCGGCATTGAGCGGTTTTGGCGTCACGACGAGGTTGGAGTTGTCGCGGAGTCGGCATTGAGCGGTTTTGGCGTCACGACGAGGTTGGTGCTGCGCTGATCTCCCCTAAGTACGAAAAGGCGTCGAAACCGGGTAGCGCGGGGACCCCTTCCCCAACAGCAGTGCTATTACAACGAGACCCTTTTTCCCGTGTTCACACTAGAGCCGGATTCGCTAAGAGGGTAACCCAACTTTTGCATCCCAGATGACAGAAATGGGACTCTCCCCCTTTGTGTCGGACCATGTTCCACGTACCTTGTAGGACTCTACTGAGCTTTACCCCCACGACGTTGTGAGACTCACGAAGAGCTTTCCCCCTACGCAGTCCTGGGGAGATCCTCTAGGGATCCCGGATCCACCTAGCACTTCACCCTCACTTCCCACGGTTCCGAGCTCCGGCATTAGACGGGGTACCAGGTCAAGTCCTTCCCATAAAGGACTTGTGGACGTACGGGAGGGGAACTGATTTAGCAGCACTTAGGTTCGGTCCTTAACTGACTCGAGCAGGACTTCATAACCAACTAACTCCTCGGATAGCGACCGGCTACCCGATCATTTCTTTCTCAAGTAGCAACCGGCTACTCTACCTCCTCATAACACCCTTAGCATTCCTGCCCAAATCCGAAACCCTCCATCATTTCACGTGGGGTTTTCACAAATGTTTCTTTTTAAAAGATTCCCTCGGCATGTATAAACAAGCCGAGGGTTTGGATCCCATACCCCGTGTATTTAGTAAAACTTGTTTTAACTAGAGCAGGTCTAAGCACAACTACCGCTTATATTCCTACTACCTTGCCAGTCGATCTCGACCGACTAACTAGACTTAGGGTTACCAAAGGGCGGATTCCAACCTACGGCACATGCATCTACTGGACGTATCTATACTAGCGGGAAAATACCGTAATACTAAAATAGCATGCAAGATTTGCAAACAAAATAATTAAGCTTAGCAAATATGGGATTCAATATGTTCAAGGCGGGAAAACTTGCTTGGCAGTTTCGGTTCCTGTTCCTGTTCTTGGCGTGAGGGTGACCCTGGATCTTCCCAAGGCACGTACGGCACTCCGTTCACTACGCGTTGAAAGAAATCGGCGAATAAGAAGCAAGTGACGAGACTCCAAATGAAATCCAAGAACATGCATGAAGATCACATGAAATGACGTTTTTAATCTGGTAGGAGAATTTGTGTTATTAGGTTACGTGTTCAAAACTACTGCTTTTATGAACTAATGAGTGCTAGTGCTATTTCAATATACTGATTGTATAAACTATTCACTTTGATTGTTCTAAAAATTATGTATATAGCGTATATGTAGACTTAAGAAATAAAAGTATGCCTTAAACTTAGTTGCCTTTGTTTATGTTTAAAAATTTATTTGAAACTTAAAATTCTTTTGAATCTAAAGTTTGGGAATGAGTCTAGGATTCTAGAACCGGAACTAATTTTCCAAAAGCCGGTCTAAAACATGCTGAACCGATCTAAAAATGAGGGAAACCAGTTCTGGAGCAAGCTACAGCAGGTGTACCGGACTAAATGCATTAACCCGATAGCCTTGATGTGCTTTCTCCTGGTCGGAAACGGTCTGGGCTGCTGCGCCTTTAATGGCCAGAAACGGGAACCGAAATGAGACTAAATAAGGGTGCCATTAAAGTGAGGAGACGGGCAATGGGTTTGCACCTTGATTCCTTACCGACAGCGGTCCTTACCTGGCTGGTCCCACACGTCGGTGACCCGGGGGCTTAACAAATGGGGTGGCTGTTACACGGGTTGCTCGCTTCCCTGCTTGGGATTGAGACCAAGCGGCGGCGGCGTTTAAGCTTGTCTGAGCTTCCGACAGCGGCGCTGCTGGAGATTGGGGCGGTTGCTCTCCAGTGGCGCTTGGGGAACTCGAGCTAGGGAAGGGCGGGGCTACTCCGGCGCCATCGGTTTTGGATCTTGGGGGTTGGTTGCTGGCTGGGGACGGAGGTGGCGGAGCTCAACTCAGAGCGAGGATGAGAGGAGCTGAGGCGGCGATTGGAGGTCTCGGTTATGGGGTGTTGAGCTGATGCTTGCATGGGGAGGGAGGTCTGGGCAGTGGTTTGAGCGAGGGAGGGCTCGGGTGCTCCTTAAATAGAGGGCTTCGACGAGGTGAGCAGGCCGGCGGGCTGTTCCTGAGTGATGGGACGCAACCGACGCTCGGGGGCGTGGCCGAGGCTACTGGAAAAGGGAGGAGGGGCACCTGGGCGCGGCAGCGGCTCGGGACAAGCCACGACGGCGAGCGGCGCGGCTTTGGGGCAGATGCGCTTGCGGCGTGTCGACGGGCGGCGCGGCTGTTCGGCGTTCCGCGCGGCGAGGGGAGCTCCCGAGGTTCTGCGGCGACGTCAAGCTAGACTGGTTGATGGGAAGGGTTGAGGCTTGGCGTGGCGTGCTCCGGCGAGGTGGTCGACGCGCTGAGCGGCGGGCGGCGCGGCTTTGAGGCAGAGCTCGTGGCATGCTTGCTTCGAAGTGCGGCAGGGAGGGGCGAGCTGGGTAGCGGTGAAGGGACAGGCCATGGCATGCGGTGGCGCGGTGGCCTGGGTTCCAGGCGACGAGGAAGGCAGCTTTGGTACGGGGAGCTGCATGGTGGCACGCTGGTGCCAGCCCAGAGCGCGGCCACGCGCATGCCCGAGCGGCATGGGCGCGTCCTGGCTCGCTTGAGGGCCTGTGGGCGTGTCCAGGGTGTCAGGGTCGCTGGTTTAGGTGTTCGGGAGCTATAGTAGCATTGGGGAACTTGCTTGTACCGTGGGAGGTGTAGTGTCTTGGATGTTAGTGCTTGGTATGGCATGGACTTTCAACTGGAGGTGATGGGACGTGAGAAATTAGAGGGGTTGTAGTGCTGGACATGCTAGGGTACAGAGGAGTAGTTCTGTGCTTGGTTTTGGTGTCTGGTCGTTGGAAGATTTACTTGTCATCTCATGCGGAGAGTTTATTCGGTCAATGTGTTCGATGGCTGCTAATCCTGATTTTTGAACATACAGTGTCCATATTTTTGTGTAATGGGATTCCTGGGATGGTGGAGACTGTTGTGTAATTTATCAAGAATTTTTGGAAATGTGTAACTATGGGTTACTGTGTAATGCCCCTTTTATTCCCCGTGTTTATTAATTATGTTTGCGGACATTTTTGTACTAGACATTATTATTTTATGTTATACTCGTGTTAGGAATGTTGCTAGGGTGTCCCACGATTACTCTCGGGATTTATGGAAAGGTCGAGGAGTGATAGGTTTCACGGTTAGGGTTTCGGGGAATAAAACCTATATAGGCGGAAGTGATCGGGGAGTTAGGGTTAGGGTTTTCTGAGTGCGGTAGAGTGAGGCAGGGGTATGGGTGCTTGAGATAATTCTTTTATCTTGGTTCTGGATGGGTTGGTGGTAAGGTACCGTCGACATGGCGATGGATACGGTGCGTGTATTGTTTTAGGGTTTTATGCGCGTATATAGCGCATGTGTGCGGGTTCGTGTGCGTATTGGATGTATGAAAGGTTTAAACATGTCTAATTCATATGCGATTAACCTGATAAGCAGGTTTACGAAAAACGAGGTGTGACAGCCCTGCTAGTACTTGGCTGACCGGAGGAGCGCAAACTCGCGTGCTTCTTCGAGTTGGTCGAGAGCGTCTTGCCTTGCTTCTTCGGACTCGGCCTCGTTGAAGGCGCGGGCCCGCGGGGAACCGTATTCCAAGTCAGTCGGGAGCACGGCCTCGGCTCCATAGACCATGAAGAAGGGTGTATAGCCGGTTGATCGGTTAGGCGTGGTGCGTAGGCTCCATAGCACTGAAGGTAACTCGGCTGCCCACTTGCCTACGAATTTGTTCAATCGCTGGAAGATCCGAGGCTTGAGGCCTTGCATGATCAAGCCATTGGACCGCTCGACTTGCCCATTGGAGCGCGGGTGCGCCACAGTGGTGAAGTCGAGTGAAGATCTCGTCATCCTGCGGTGTCATTACCGTCCGAGGCAATCAGGACCTGTCTCGCAAAATCGACAGTGATATCCAGGCGGCTATTCGCTATGTCCATACTGTTCACGCTGAGGCCGAGGGCGCGAAGATCGCCCCAGGGGCTGCCGACCTCCCAATATCCGGGTGGTGTGTCCCTAAGCCCAAGCCCGATGGCGAGACGCGTGCGGTACCACTATCAGAGGAAGACCACATCAAGACGGTGCTCGTCGGGGCGAACCTCGAACTAAAGGTCGCAGAAGCTCTGCTCGACGCGCTCCGGTCCGACCACGACCTCTTCGCATGGGAGCACGAAGACCTCCCCGGAGTTCCCAGGGAGATTGTTGAGCACCGGCTGTATGTCAAGCCGGATGCGCGCCCTGTGAAGCAGAAGCTCCGAAGAATGTGCGTAGAACGTCAGGCCGCGGCCCGTGAGCAAGTCGAGAAGCTCCATAGAGCCGGAGTCATCCGCGAGGTCATGTACCCAGATTGGCTCGCCAACCTCGTCCTCGTCAAGAAGGCTAACGGGAAGTTGCGCATGTGCGTAGACTACACCAACCTCAATCGTGCGTGTCCAAAGGACAACTTTCTACTTCCGCGGATCGACCAGCTGGTCGATGCCACCTCGGGATGCGAGCTCATGAGTTTCCTAGACACGTACTCTGAGTATCATCAGGTATGGATGGCCAAGGAAGACGAGAAGAAAATGAGCTTTATCACGCCTTCCGAAACGTTCTGTTACGTTCGGATGGCCTTCGGGCTCAAGAATGCTGGGGCAACCTTCGCGCGGCTCATATACAAGGCCCTTGCTCCACAGATAGGGCAAAACATCGAGGTGTATGTTGATGACATTGTCGTCAAGAGCGTCCTTGCCGACACCCACGCCGCGGACTTGCGAGAGACGTTGGACAACCTTAAGAAGGCGGGCATGAAACTCAACCCAGAGAAGTGCGTATTCGGAGTCCAAGCCGGAAAGCTCCTTGGCTTCCTTGTGTCTGCAAGCGGTATTGAAGCCAATCCGGCAAAAATCCAGGTCGTGCTCGACATGTGGCCACTGGAAGATGTTAAGGAAGTACAGAAGTTGACAGGGCACCTCGCCGCGTTAGGGAGGTTCATCTCTCGCTCGGCTGAAAAAAGACTCCCGTTCTTCAAAATGCTGCGGGGATCCTCCGGCTTTGAGTGGACGAGCGAAAGCGAAGCCGCTTTGGAAGAATTGAAGACATACCTTACCTCACCGCCCCTGCTGCAAAGCCCCTGTCCCGGGGAGGCGTTGTTGCTTTACCTTGTAGCCACTCCGATGGCGGTAAGCGCCATGCTTGCCAAGGAGAAGGATAAGACCCAACACCCCGTCTATTATGTGTCTGAGGCGCTGCAGGGAGCGAAGGTGCGGTACACCGAGCTGGAAAAGCTCGTATACACGCTACTCATGGCGTCACGAAAGTTGCGACACTACTTCCTCGCCCATTCGGTCCAAGTACCGTCGGCTTTCCCTATTGGCGAGATGCTTCGCAACAAAGAAGCATTTGGGTGCATTGGCAAGTGGTCAGCCGAGCTCGCCCCCAGCCAGCAAGGGGCTACTGTTGGAGGAGGGTTTCTGCGCTACCCCTAATCGACATTTTCCTCCGTGGTCAAGAATAACCCCGACGCTACGTTCGGCCTCGTCCGATATAACTTCGACGCCATCAAGAACAACCCCGACGCCACGTTCTGCCTCGTCCGACATAACCTCAACGCCGTCTGAGATCACTTTGGTTCGTCCAAAGATTCCTCCGAAGATGCCTAAGAATATTGGGAGAATGATGGCTGTGCCACTAGAAGTCTCCGAAACTCGTAGTCTGCCACTGAATTTATGGAAATTATGGCTGTGCCACAAACTCATGCGAAGAAATTGTACTGAAACCACTGCGCGACGTCAGCGCAAGTTGCCGTCAGCTCGCCGTCTCTTTGACCCATCTGTGGGACCCACCACTTTGCCACGTCGTCAACAGGGAAGAGGAGACTTGTTTGACCCATTCCTTCCTCTGTGGGGCCCTCTCGTCCGCCATATCGCGCCGCACCGCGCGGTCGCGCCGGCTGTCGCGCCTCGCGGCTCGCCGTGCCTAGCGCCGCCCGTGGCCCCGCGCGGTGGCCTGCGCGTGCGGCGCCGCCGCAACCGGCGAACGGCGCGCCGTGCCTCGCCACCCCGCACCGAGGCAGACCCAACGCCCCCCGCCGTCGCGCCGGCCCCCACCGTCACCGAGCTCGAGGCGGAGCTCTGGAGGGACTTGGATGGCATCTTGGAGGAGGAGCGCGCCCGCGCGGAGGCCGCCCGCCGGGCCGAGGAGGACCGCGCTCAACAGTACCGCGCGTGGGCCGAATATGTGGAGGCCGGCGCCCGGCGCGAAGCCCTAGTGGCCGTCGGGTCTGCATGCCTGCACGCCGCTCGACGGTACGTCGCCCTTGTCGAATGGGCCGCCGGTGCCGAAGCCGAGGCTGCGCTGGACCACGATGGCGGGGCGGCGGCGGCGGAGGAGCAGCCGGCAAACGAGGGCCACTATCGAGCACTGCTGGTGGGCCTCGTATTCGTTGTTGACGACGTGGCCAAAAGTGGTGGGTCCCCGCACGGGAAGGATGGCATCCGTTTCAGCCATGGTGTTCGACCACCGCAAGATCCGTGTCCCAGGGCATGGCAACGTCACCATCCACGCGTTGTATACCCATCAAGAAGAGTGGGTGGAGCACTGCATCGACAAGCTCGAGGAGTGGCTCGAGGACGATCGGGAGAAGATCTATTGGGTCTAGTACAACGCCATTGGCTGTAACTGAAAATATGGAAAATTATTTTTTTGGGTCAAATTTTGGCCTACATTAACGAAATCTGCCCAAAGCTCAAAACTACTGGGCCAACTAAGCTGAAACTTTCCCAGTTTGTCCAATACATGTATGTAGAATTACTGAGATTTTTTAAGATTTTTTGGAGAAACTTGATTTTTTGGTCAGTTTTAGAAAATGGTGCCATAGGTAAGGCCAAAAGGGGCCATTTCTAACCAAGTGGTTTTTCCAACTTTTGAGAAATCATGTGAGATTTTTATTACAAGCTAATGTACCAATATTAGGACACCGTGCCAAGTTTGACTATTTTTTGACAAATTCTATTTTTATTATTTATTTTTCTTCTAAAAAACATTGGAGAAAATGCTTGGTGAACAATCGTTATTTCTTATGTTTATTCTTCTCAGATTTTTATCATAAGGTATTGTACCAATATTAGGAGTCCTTGCCAATTTTTAGTATTTTTTGACAGCATTTAGATATTCTTTCATTTTTTAGCCTTAAATAGCTGGAGAAAATTTTAAATAAGGATTATTACGTAACAAATGGTGATTTTAATTCACATTAGTCATTACAAATGTTAAATGAAGGTGTACACAAAATTTGAAGTGGAAATGAGCTCAAATGGTCACTGCAAAAGGGTTGTGTGGATATTTGCATGTGATGTTATGGGAGATGGTCCACTTGGTGAACACTCATTATTTCTCTTATGTGTATTCTTCTCAGATTTTTATCATAAGATATTGTACCAATATTAGGACTCCTTGCCAATTTTTAGTATTTTTTGACAACATTTAGATATTCTTTCATTTTTTAGTCTTAAATAGCTAGAGAAAATGCTAAATAAAGATTATTACATAAAAAATGGTGATTTTAATTCACATTTGTCATTATAAATGCTAAAGCAAGGTGTATAAAAAGTTTGAAGTGGAAAAGAGCTCAAATGGTCACTGAAATTGGTTTGGGTGGTACAAAGTTGGAGATTTGGGGTGAATGTTATGAAACTTCATTGGAGATAGTCCATTTTGTGAACAACCTATTATTTTTATTTTGTGTATTCTTCTCAAATTTTTATCATAGGGTTATGTGCCTATATTAGGGTTCCATGCCAAGTTTTAGTATTTTTTGACTTCATTTAGATATATTTTCATTTTTTCTAAAAACATGGAAAAACTCTCGCCGGATCTACCATAGCACTGAGTTGAATATTTCATCCATTTGCAGCACATGAGCTCAAATTGTATATATTTCCTTGAATATATTTTTACTACATTTTTTTAGAGCTTATTTGATACGTCTATAGTTCAAAATGGGATTACTTTCAATAAGTGCGCAAAAATTCATTTAATGTATAATATATAGTAAAACTATCCAAAAATTAGTGAAACTTGTACACAGCAACATATATGAAGTTACAATACTACAAAAAAAACTATATGCAAAAACTTAAACCGAATAATTAGATTTAAGAGAGGTGTTTTACATTTTTAGAAGAAAAAGCATAATATCGGACACGTGGGTCCTCCGCCCCACATGTCATTGAGTTCAATGCCACCAACCGCACCGGACTCAGCCCATGTCGCGTCAATGTCATATGGGCCCTCGTTCATTCAGCCCCACATGTTATCACCTACCCGCATCCTCCAAATCCCCTTCTTCTCTCCTACGTTGATCCCTTCCTCCTCCAAATCCCCTGCATTTATTAACACGCGCAGCTTCTCCACTCCGACCAAAGTATTCAGTATTGACTTAGCAAGTGATGTTTATATTCTTATTGTATCACCTAGCTGAACAAATGCACAGGCCGCGGTAGATCTCGCGCGCTACGGCTACGACGCACGGATCCTCCTTAGCGCGGCGGGACAAGGTCTCCTCCACTATGGCTTCGAGGTCAGCGAGGAACTGCCAGGCATTAATCTCGCGGTTGAGAGCCTCGCGCACGGCCTCGAAGTCCAGCGCCCACACGACGTCGAGATGGACAGCCTCTACGACCCGAGCGACGTACATCCGGGAGCGGCGCATGCGTGCATCCCACCCGACGGCAGATATGGCTGCCTGCCGGTTGGAGGACTCCAGCGCGCAAGCGCACTAATGGTAGTGCGCCCAGAAGTCATAATACTTGTCCTCTGCGCGCTCCTCGGCCGGGAGGGCGGCGTTGCTGGCCTGGACCTTCTCGGTGGTGCGGGGCGCGGTTGCTGGCGCGACGGCGGGGGCGCGGCGTCCTCCTCGGCGCGAGGCGGCGAGGCAAGGTCACCGTCGCCCCATCCGCCCAGGCCTAAAATCAAACGCATCATGACCGCGTATTTCCTTAGAAGCTCGGCTTTGCGCCCCGCCGCAGAGCCCATGCAGAAGAGAATGGCCGCGCGCTCAGTCACGCGGACGCGAGGGTTAGGGACGGGCGGCGCCATGGCGGTCGTTGCGAGGGATAGGGCAAGCGGCGGAGGGGCTGTGAGGGCGCGCGATGGCGGGGGCCGGCGCGACGACGGGGGGCGTTGGGTCTGCCTCGGCGCGGGGTGGCGAGGCACGGCGCGCCGTTCGCCGGTTGCGGCGGCGCCGCACGCGCAGGCCACCGCGCGGGGCCATGGGCGGCGCTAGGCACGGCGAGCCGCGAGGCGCAACAGCCGGCGCGACCGCGCGGCGCGGCGCGATATGGCGGACGAGAGGGCCCCACAGAGGAAGGAATGGGTCAAACAAGTCTCCTCTTCCCTGTTGACGACGTGGCAAAGTGGTGGGTCCCACAGATGGGTCAAAGAGACGGCGAGCTGACGGCAACTTGCGCTGACGCCGCGCAGTGGTTTCAGTACAATTTCTTCGCATGAGTTTGTGGCACAGCCATAATTTCCATAAATTCAGTGGCAGACTACGAGTTTCGGAGACTTCTAGTGGCACAGCCATCATTCTCCCAAGAATATTCCATAAAGATCCCTTAGGATTAGGGAAAGGACCATAATACCCTTGTAAATTCCCTCTCCTGTGAGGGCAAAATTGTAATCTCGCATTTTCCATTCTCAAACCCTATAAATACCCCCCATGGGGGTAGAGAAGGGGGACCTCTCTCTCTCATTTGTAAGCTCTCAATTTCATGCCCTAATACAAACTCAATTCGCGTCAACGACAACCTCGCTCGTCACTCTTGCTCGTTCTCCCCAGGCACGCCCGGAGGTCGTCGTAACCGACCGGGGGTGCGATAAGTTTATTGTCTAGATTTATATCTATGACAAACTCTTTCTCCGGCCATTGAACCAGCGCGTCACAGCAGTCAAGCGACCCCTGAAATTCACAAAGCGAACTATACAGAATTTTCTAACATGCACGATAGGTAGCGTGCACGGATCCACCATCTGTGGCTTCCTCTGAATGTGTGTATTTCTGGCCAAAGTGCAATGTATGCATGGTGTCGTCCTATCCGTTACATAACTCACTCCTCTCCTCACAACCGGAAGGCGGGTTGTCTCAATCAACTTCTGTCCCTCTCAACTCATATTCTAGTAGTCTATAGAAAATGACGTGTAGGCAAAGAATGACCCACATGTATGTGCTAAAGAATTGGTACGTTTAGCAAGGCACGATATGTGCACAGGAATGACAAGTCTCTCTCCACAGCACTACGAGTCAATACAGAGAAAAAGCAATCGGAGAGAGACCTTGTTAGCCAATGAGATGTGGTCCTCAATAGCTACATCGCCCACATGGTCGTGAGAAAATGTATGCATACTAAATGAGTATATTGGTATATTCTCTTGGTATCATTATTTTATGCTCACACTGTCACACGTTGACATCATCACACTGCCTTCTCTCTCTCCAACTTCGCAAAGGGCACGAGACAACATTATTTGGTGGATTGTGTACTTCGGATTGAAGAGGTGTTGAGTTTGACTAAAACTTGTATGAACAATCTGAAACCTCCTTGAAATTTGATTCAAACTTGGTCAAAAATTATCGCTAGCTAAATAAAACTTGCTTAACGCTTCTCTACGAAACACACATGATATATGGATGAAATATACTTCAAAATTCAATGTGAATGACAATTGCTTGAAGCTTCTTAATTTTATGAAACGTAGATCAAATGTCTTCCTCCATGAAACATGGATGAAACGTCCTTACAACTTGCAATTTTATGAAACATTTTGATAGCGGAATGAAATTTATCAAAAAAATCTTAAAATTAACATAGATAAAACCAAATAACTTACAAAAACATTATATAGAATCTCCATGGAACAAATATTCAATTTTGATTTAATTTTAGATGAGTTATGTATATGTTTTAGTGGATTACTTCATTTTTAAATGCATTGATGTCATGTATTACCACCACCCTAAATCAAAAAACATGAACACTAAAAAAGATTGACACAAATCCAATACCCTAAAGCTTAAAAGCCTATACCCTAATACCCTAAAAACACTAAACCCTAAAACCTTAAACCACAACTATGAAACCCTAAGTATTAAAACCATAAGCATTCACTCTAGCACTACACCATAAACCCTAACCTTAGACATCGATAATCTAAAAATGTCAACCCTCGCCCTACACCCTAAAAAACATAAGTTTTATTAGGGTTTCATTGAGTTTCATCGAGTCTTATGCTTGTTCCGTAGTAGTTTCCTTATGGCTTCATCGTGTTTCTTAGGGGTTTTGGGCTTTTACATAGGGGTTTGAAATTTTTCATGTCAAGTTCAGCTCAAATGGTTTTCTAGATTTCATAGAGTTCTGTAGACTTTTCATGGATGTTTCACACATCCTTTTGTCGTGTTTCATTGATTGTGTCATAGATGTTTCGTCGTGTTCCGCATATGTTTTATCGTCTAATTCAGTCCATATGTTTCGTGCATGTTTTATCATTTTCGTACATGCTTAGTTGTCTCTGATACAAGTTTGGTGAAATTTCTAACATGGTTCACGCATTTTCATAAGAGTTTTACACAACTTTGAAGAAAATGTTCTATACAGATTTTGTTGAGTCTTATTCTTGTTTCTATATAGTTTTAGGAGGTGGTCGGATCGTCGAAAAATGTTGAACCATTTTAGATCTAGACAAACCTCATCGTTAATTCATCAAACAACGTCCCACCAATTTAAGAACATAAAGATAGAGAATGTTGTAAATGGAGAAGGCGACAACGCATCCTACATCCAGAGTTGGTTGGTTCTCGTGAGCCAAGCCCGGCAGCATTGGCAGCTGCGGCCTAAGTTGCTAGATTTGCTTATAAAACTTGTCATACTAGGCATTTTATTGGGTATTAAACTCTCTACATGTATAAATTTCAGCTTAGCAATGTATTTCTGATGTCATCATGCATCTTCAATGAGCACATTGCCGCAATCTAACAAATGTATAAATTTCAGCTTAGCATTATATTTCTGATACCGTCATGCAGCCAGATGCAAGCTTGCCTGGCAGGTACTGATTAATCTCTAGGAACACTCTAAATGCAAATAAATATATTCCACCAGTAGCTGTATTTATATTAGTGATCCACTACACATCAGATCCTCAGGAAGAATGCAATGTTCGTAACATGAGGCTCAAGTTCCTTTGTTCAGAGCAAAATTGAGAACCAGAACCGCATCCTCCATCATGAAACAAAAATCAGGAACAAAAAAGTTCAAGAATAAACAAATCAAGGAAAGTAGCAACGCAAATCAGATCTGGAACCACCCACCACACAGTCCTGAAGGCAGCCTCGTCCCAGGCGATGCAATTGACTCTGTTCCCGTCTTCGACCAGCTACATCGGAGCAGGACCTCATTTGCCAAGGCAGGTTGGCAGCAACACCGGAGGAGCCTAGAGAGGCTTCACCAGTGCCATTGGCTGCCTGCGCTCCCTAGTTGGCTGCCACTCGTCGCTGCCTGATGGAGCCACAACAAGGTGCTCTGGTGATTCATCTTGGGTGGGACAAAGGAAAGGGAGAGGGAGAGAGAAAGATAGAGGAAAGAGATGGATTAGACATAGTAGCTGATATGTTATGCACAAAATTCTAAAGTATGGTATACACAAAAATACGATACGTGATGGATAGATACTACGTATGCTAAAAATATATAATTAGTTGGCACGTTAGAAAAGAGTTCGCTGACGGCCTCCTAAACTCAAGACGGTCAGATTCTGATCTAGATCCAACGTTCCGAATTAATAGGATTAGACCTCACTGAGTTTAGGTGTGTCACTGACAGGCCCACGATTTAACACCACGGTGGGGACACTTTTTAGGTAGTGACACCTGGGGTCTGCCACACGTCCGTCAACCGGCAGTGACCTGGTGCGTGGCGTACGTGGTGTTCCCCCGAGGAGGGAGAGTAACCGTGCCCAGCTCACGCATGCATGCATGCATGCATACGAGTCCCGTACCGGCTCTTCCACAAAACTGTTGCTTTCTCCAGTAAGCAAGCGTGCATTTAAAGGGATACATTTGACCGGCGATGATGCCCAGTGTACTCACTCCATCCCATCGTGCAGGGATCTGTGGGGCCACGGCGGCAGCGGCGATTGGCGATGGCGAAGCTAGCGAGGCTCGTCGAGAGCATCAAGGCGAGGCTGGGCAAGAAGAAGGATGAGGAGGCCGCGGCGTGCTATGAGCCTATGACAAGGTGGACAAAACGGACAGCATGAGGGTGGATATTAGAAGCCACCGTGCACAGGAGCTCATCGCCAAGAAGCTCGCTGTCGCTGACTCCGCCGAGCACGGCGCCAAGAAGAGCAAGGAGCGGTTCATTGGCTTCTGACCAAAATGGAAGCCCTATCCTTGTAGCGAGAGATCGATCCTTAGCATTCCCCCCTTGTAGGGTTCCCCCCTTGTGGTCTATTGTTTAATTGATTCCCTAGCTTGTCGTCGACGATCTTGTCATGGAGATATATATGAATATATGATTATCTCAGTGTAGAAGCCTCGCTAGTATGATGTATGTGTGCGGATGCAATGAATTCGGATAGTATCAAGTCGGATAACCGATCGAAACCCTCGGATAGCATTTCTGATAGATTTTTCAGATATCCCTCGGATATGGTATCGAATACAGATAGTATTTCCCAGATACGGATACGAATATGGTACGAGTAGTATACGACCGTATTTGATATTATCCCGATAGTTCCTGGATAGTATCCGGATAATTATTCGGATATTATCTGAATAGTATCTGAATTACTATTTTTATGTGTATCATAGTATCTGAATTACTAGCTGTTAGTGTTTTATTTTTCACAAAAGATAAGCAATTTTATACTAAAATGGTAGAACATATGAAAGACTTCCTGAAATATATAATCCATTCAGATTTGAAAGACTCTTTGTGTTATATTGTACTATTGTTGTCTATTGATACACTTGTTGAACTAGTATTAATTTGATTGCTGGTTAAACTTTCTTGTTAAAATGCTAGATATTGATGTGTGTTGGACATGTATGGTTGGTTGTTCTATGAGAGAACATGTGCTTGCCATATGAATTTTATTTTCAACAAGATATTCGACAAAATATTCGTCACCATACCAAATTCGATTGATATTCGCACCGTAGTTGTGACCGACACTATCCATGTTCGTATTCGTATCCGGCACTATCCGCTCTGATGCCATGTCCGTAAAAAATATGAAAAAAATATGGTTTAAGCGATATCCAACAAATACGTTTTAGAAAATACATAGTCAAAATTTTCTAACTTTGGATAGTAATATATACAAAATTATTTAGACTGATTGAGTCAAAATTATACCACTAAATTTTTCATGAAAAATATTTTCATAATATTATAATTCTATAATATTTTACTAACATATTTATGTGCAAAATATCGGTCAAAATTACATGTTAAAGACTATATCTATATTAAAGTGACATGTAATTACAAACAAAGGGAGTACTGAAAAGTAATCCCTTCTCCACTTTATTCGGGCATGATAATTCAGGTTTAGAATACAGATGATTCAAGGCACTGGTTCTGTCGTAGGTATAGGCCTAGACAGTAGATTTGTGGCACCTCCGGTCGGCTACAACGGCCTCCGGGCGTGCGAGGGGCAAACGAGCGAGAAGCAACACGCGCGAGACAGTCGACGACGAAAATCAATATTTGTATTAGGGCATGGAATAGAGAGCTCACAAGGGGGAAAATGAAAAGTGGATCCCCCCCCTCTACTCCCAGGGAGGTATTTATAAGGTTCCAAAAAAGGGAAATGCGAAATTATAGTTTTGCCCCAAAAGTACGGAACTATTACAAGGGCATGACGGTCATTTCCCTACCCCTAAGGAATCTTGGGAGAATATTCTTGGGTATCTTTTTAGGAGAATCTTCTTGGAGGGCGAGATGGTCCCACGTGCGGGCTCGCCGAAGACAATCCCACAGCAGAGCACGGGCTCGTCGGAGTCAACCCTGACGCGGGGCGCGGACTTAACGGAGACAGCCCCGACGCGGTGCGTGGGCTCATCGGAGTCAGCCCTGACGACGGAGGGTGTCGACGAAAAATCCCAATGGTGCGGCAGTGATTCCGAACAGCGTCGATTCGGAGTACCGCGGAAATCCTCCCCCAACAGTAGCCCCTTGCCGGTTGGGGCGGTCGAATGGCGCCCGTCCGAGCCGGCACACTAATCCCCAATGGGTTGGTGCGCGGCCCGGATCGACGACTCTTCGCGAATCACCATTTTCTTCCGAAGGTGCTCGACGGGGCGGTTTTTCTTCTCTCCTTTTTCTTTCCTCTTTTTTTTCTTTCTTTTTCTCCTCTTTTCTTCTTCTCCTCTCTTTCTTTTATTTCTTCTCTTTTTCTTTTTCTTCTTTTCTTCTTCTCCTCTTTTTTCTTTTTCTTCTTTTCTCTTCCTCTTCTTTCTTCTCTTTTTCTTTTTTTCTTTTCTTTTCTTCTCCTCCCTTCTCTTTCCTTCTTTCTTTCCCTTTTCTTCTTTTTTCCTTTTCTTCTTCTCTCTTTTCCTCCAGCACAGGCGCGGCCCGTCCCCCTCCTTTCTTCAGCCCGCACGCGCCCTTCCCCTGGTGCTGGCCGACCATGGCCCACGCCGGGTGCTGGGCCGGCCCGCCTGCTCCTGGGCCTCCTTCAGACGGTGGGGTGGCTCGGGTATAAAGGCCACCCGGCCACCCCCGGCTTCTCCCGTGCCCTAACCGCCCACGCCCCCATCCGCTTTGCCGCCGCCGCCACCCGCCTCTGCCGCCGCTTTCACCGTACCACGCCGCCGCACCCCGCCGCCTTCCGCCATCGCCACCTCCTAGGCCCCGCCGCCCTGCGCAGCACCTCGGGACCCCGCCGAGCAGTGAAGCTGGCGCCTCCCGGGGCCCCGCTGGATTCGCGCCTCGCACCGGTGCTCCGCCGGACTCCGGCGCCGCCGCCTCTTCCGCCGGTGCCCCTCCGCAGCCCCTCCTCCGCCGCCTCCTCTCCAACCGCGGGCGAAGCGGGCTCGAGCGGGGCCGAGCTGGGCCGCGCGGGCTACGCCGGGCCGCGCCCTTCCCCGGTGCTCCGTCGGACCCCAACGCCACCGCCCCTTCGGCCGCCGCCCGTGCGTGGCCTCCCCTTCACCGCCTCTCCTCTGCCTGTGGGTGGAGTGGGCACGAGCAGGGCCGAGCGGGGCCGCGTGGGCCACGCCGGACCGCACCTCTCCCCAGCGCTCCGCTGGACCCCGGCACCGCCGCCCCTCCGGCCGCCGCCCTTCCGTGGCCCCTCCTTCGCCGCCTTCCCTCTGCCTGCGGGTGGAGCGGGCGCGCGCGGGCTACCGCGGCCCTTCCGCGAAGGCCGGCGGAGCACGAGCGTGCTAGCGACTGGCGGCGCGGTGGCTTGGCGTGAGGCACGTGGGGGAGCGGGACAGCGGGGCTGGCCCTCGCGTGGGAGACGGTAGGTGAGCGCGAGCTCCGGCGGGCGTGCACGAGGTGCAGCTCGGCTTAGCGCGGAGTCCAGTGAGCGGCGCACGAACGAGCGAACGGCAGGCGTCAGCGCGTGATTGCAGGGGTACATAGAACGAGCACGGGCGACGCGTGGGAGGACGCGACGACGAGCAAACGAACTCGGCGACGAGCGGACGCACGCAAACGAACGCGCGCGGCGACGACCTGACGAACGCGAGCGCGAACGAACGCGAGCGTGGCGACGACCTGATGAACACGAGCGCGGTGACGACCTGACGAACGCGAGCGCGAACGAACGCGAACGTGGCGATGACCTGACGAATGCGAGCGCGAACGAACGCGAGCGCGGCGACGAGCGGGCGTGCGCGAACGTAGGGGAGCGGTTTGCAATGTCGGCGAACAAGCGCAAGAGCCGGGCGACCACCGCTCCTGATTTGACAGAAAAAGATTACTCCCGCTACTTGGGTCCCTCCAGCGCGGACATGCCGCTCATCAAACGCCTAGCGGCGGAGGGCAAGATTCCAGGCCTCGACGGCCTGTACGGCGTCGAGCTCCCCAAACCCTTAGAGGTGAGAGCGGAGCCAGCGGACGGGCGCATCGTGGTGTTTGCGGCTCAGTTCGATGCCGGGTTCGCGTTCCGGTGGCCCCGCTACTGCTGGAGGTGCTGACGCTGTTTGGCTTGGAGGTTTCAGACCTCCACCCGTCTGCCTCCGCGAGGTCGGGTGCGATCCGGAGGGGAAGTTTGAGACGGAGGCGTACGTGGCCCCAAGCAAGAAGACCATTCTGGACTCTCGTCCTCTCGTCCGGGACGGTGTTCGAGCCTTCTTGGCCCAGGTGTGGGACAAGCGCGGCGTGAAGTACCTTGCCGCGCTCTGGAAGGCGTGATTCCTTGCAGGATCTTCTGGTGAGACGTCGTAGGGAGCCCCTAGCGAGCCAGTCCTACCTTCGCAGGTGTGAGGCTTGCAGCTTGGCTTCACATGTCATGTCTATATTGCAAAGTTTGCACCACCCTTTTGGTTTAGCTTTCTGCATAGCTTAGGACTTGCTTTAATCTTGTAGTGTTCCTTTGCTGGGGCTGTTGCTGTACTGACGAGAGCCCCCTTGTCTAGTGGCACGTTTTTTGCTAAGGTTTACGTGGTCGGACTTTCTTTTGTAACTCTCAAGTGACTTTGCTAGTTATTAATGAAAATCCTGAAAATTGCCAGGCGTTGCATTTGCACCTTGTGAATTATTTGTTATCTGGCTTGTAGGCTGATGGCTTTCGATGGAAGGCTGCCGCAGGGCACCTAGGGACGGCACCCGCTAGGCGTGAGTCCACCAAGTGCCCTGCCTCGCGCCGATTAACGAAGCTGGGCGACAGGATGACGACGTGCAAGTCTTGAGCGAGGCGGAGGTCGTAGTGTTTCTTGCGGGCCTGTCTAGGCGTTCTTAATAAGTTTAAGTTTTTCTTTGCAGGCGCATTGGCGTGTCGACCTGTATTAGGTGTGTGAGAGAGCGGTGCTGTACCCCCTCCCATCCAAAAAATATTAAGCGCTCGATGGCGTGCTTGAGAGCGATTGTAGAATGAAGTAATAAAGAAATAAAGGCGTCAACGGGTACGTAGCACTGCGCTCGTCCCTAGTTCAGAAATACTTAGCACCTGATGGCGTGTGTGAATGCGTTCTTGCCTTACCCTAACGTATGTGTTTGGCTCGACGTCACGGGGAGCTCTCGTTGCGCGACCCCGGGGGGAAGGGACACTCTATCCCGGACGGAGATGACTCGACATCACGGGGAGCTCTCGTCGCGCGACCCCGGAGGGAAGGGACACTCTAGTCCCGACGGAGATGGCTCAACATCGCGGGGAGCTCTCGTCGCGCGACCCCGGAGGGAAGGGACACTCTAGCCCGGACGGAGATGGCTCGACATCGCGGGGAGCTCTCGTCGCGTGACCCCCGGAGGGAAGGGACACTCTAGCCCGGACAGAGGTAGCGGGTCCTTTTACCTGGGGGGCGTGATGCCGCCGTTTTGAGTATTTCATTTTAAGGATTAGCAACCCAGTGGCACTAAGACCGATTACAAAAGTTGGCGACGACGAAGCGTCGTCTTCAGCCTGAATGGGTGACCGAGCGGGGGTAGCAACCGTCGCAGCGGTCCTTACCCTCGTCGTACTATTTTGAAATACAAAAGATGCCGACGCAGCGGCTACATCTAGAGGAACTATAGCTATACATAGTACTTACGGAGATTGTCGGCGTTCCAGCTATGCTTTAACTCGCCCCCGTTGAGGGTTGCCAAACGGAACGCTCCCGGGCGGGTAGCGCAAACCACCTCGTATGGCCCTTCCCACTTTGAGCTTCTAGGTTCGCCTTCTTCTTGAGCACGAGGTCACCGACGTGGATGGGTCACGGATGGACTGTCTTGTTGTACGCATTTGCCATGGTGGCCTGGTACCGGTCAATGTTGAGAGCGGCCTCCTCTCGAACGGCATCGAGCGTATCGAGGGATACTTCATGGGAGTCCTCGCCAGTGGCCGTCGCAGTGCGCAGAGACCTGTCGTAGCAACGAGGCTAGACAGTGAACTTGTGGCACCCCCGTACGGCTCCACGGACCGACACAGGGTTACACGGGAAACTACGTCGTGTGAAGACACCGCTGCCGCACACGCGGGTTACCCGACGTGAAGACGCTCGAAACTCGCAGCGAGGTTGCAAACCGAAGAAGTGGAGGAGCAAGCCAACTAGTGATTTCAGAATTTCTGGATCCCCTCAAATGGGAGGGGTGTCCCTCTATTTATAGGGAAAAAGGAGGGGTAGGGGAGATTATAGCAACGCCCTCAGGCTTTTTACAATTATGCCCCTAAATGTACTAATGCCCCTAGGGGCACATAGGTCTTTTCCTTCGGGAATATTCCGGGAATATCCCGTGGGTCCCACCTGTCACGCACGGACTTGTCGCCGTCACGGTCCCGGCGTTGAGCGGTCTTGGTGCCTCGACGAGGTTGGTATTGTCGCGGAGTCGGCATCGAGCGGTCTTGGTGGTGTGGTGAGGTTGGTGCTGCGCTGATCTCCTTTAAGTATAGAAAATGTCGGAACCGGGTAGCGCGGGGACCCCTTCCCCAACAGTAGTCCCTCGCCGGTGCGGGCGGTCATTCAGTGCTCGTCCGGACCGGCGCACCGATTCTAGCGGGGTCGGCGCGCTGGCCGGACTGACGAGCTCAGGGTTGTCGCGACGTTCCCAGGTTTGCGGAACACGAATGCCAGGGATCTCGCGGTAAATTCAGAGACTTAGAGGAAATCCTCCGGGTTCGAACCGTGGTAAAATCCATTTCTTTCCCCTCTTTTCTTCTTCTTTTTTTATTCTTCTTTTACACAATTATCCCCGGGGGTGCGGGGGGCGGAGCCCCCTGCTCGACGGAGTTCAACATGGGGAGTGCGGGGGGCTCCGCCCCCCGCGGGCCAGATTTTCTTCTTTTTTTTCTTCTCTTTTTTCTTCTCTTTTTTTTTCTCTCTCTTTTTTTTTCTCAGCGTCTTGGCCGGCCGCCTGACCTAATGGGCCGACTGGGCCGCGCCTGTGCTTCCGGGGAGGCAGGGGCTATAAAACCCCTGCCCGTGCGCCTCCCCAATCCATCCCCGCCGCCGTCGCCTAACACCCCCACGCCGCCGCTGGTCCGCCTTGCGCCTCCCCGCCGCCATCGCCTTGCGCCTCGCCGCCTTCGGGCCTCCGCCGCGCCTAGGATCCCCGGCCGGCCTCGGGCCCCTGCCGTGCCGGTCGCTCGCCCCGCCGGCCCCGGGCCTCCGCCGCGCCTTGCTTCGGTCCCGCGCCTCCCGAGCCGTGCCGCCCCGGAGCTCCTCCGCCTTGGTGCCTCTCCGTCTTCCCCGGCCGGCCTCGGGCCCCTGCCGTGCCGGTCGCTCGCCCCGCCGGCCTAGCGCCGCTCCGCCGCCTCCCCAGCCGGGTTGCCGCTCCGCCGTCTGGCCGGCGCCGCCTCCCGGCCTCTCGACCGGCGCTGCCTTCCGGGGGCCCGCCGCCGCACTCGGCCACCCGCCTCGGGAGTTCGGCGCCGGGGGTCGCCGCCGCCTTCCGGCCGGCGCCGCCTCTCGGGTGCCGCCGTCCGCGCGGCCGCCGTTGCCCGCCACTTCTCGGCCGCCGCCCCCTACCACGGTCGCCGCCGCCCGCCGCAGTCGTCGTGGCCTTCGTGGCCGCTGGGTCGCGCCGCCTCATGGGCCACTGGCCGAGCCGCTCGGGGGAGCGCCCGCGCCTCCTTGGTCGCCGCGGCCTCCGCGGTTGCCGGGTCGAGTCACCTCACGGGCCGTCACCCGAGCCGCCAGGGGGGAGCCCGCCGCTTGCCACCGCCGTTGTGGGAGCTAGCACCGAGCTCACGCCACCGCCGCACGGGGGCCAGGCCGCTGCTGCCCCGTGGGCCCGCGCTGTCGCCTTCTGTTGCCTGGGTGGCCACCCTCTTCGTGTTTCCCTTTTTGCAGGTCGGAAGTAGCGCCGCTACGTCTCCACGCCACGTTGCCGTGCCCTTAACGCTCCAAGGGTGACAATTCTGGCTCACGCATATCTTTGTTTGGGTCGTCTGCTTGCCGTGGCGTGTGTGATGTATGGGGTGTCGGGTGGCTGCGTCGTGGCATGAGGGGAGTTCTCGCCGCGCACCCTGTATGAGAGTGTCTAGATGTAGTGAACTGTCACCGTGTTCTTCCTCTGGCAGGTCGTTGTTGTAATGTTTACTTATTTCGAACAATGGACTGCTACTGTATTTTTTTATTGTCGCGCATCAGTCGTGCTTCTCGTAAATGAGTCGTAGCGGTGTCTTGGGTAGGCGATATAAGAGACGCACGTCGTCGCACGTGTAGACGCTCTTTCCTGTTTCTTGCTTTTTGCCATGTGTCGTAAGAGTTGATTCGAATGATCGAGAGTCGTCAATGCCATGCTCACACATGCTATACTCTCGTTGTTATCCTCGCCCTTTTGGTTTGATTGATGATATAACACTCGCACATGCCACGACGACATCGTGCTCGTACACGCCTTGGTTGCTAGGTGCGAGGCATTCCACTGGATGACTCCTCTTACCGCTGCGCTTGTCTTATTGTTCACACAGGAACACTGCAGGTTGGGCTGCCTCTACGCCTGCCCAGTTCACGGCCGTTGGGATCGCTCAGTGAGAAGGTAGCGATGGGACCCATCGCAGCGACCGCGTCGCATCGATCGTGGTCTCGTTTGCTCAAGACCCCCGTGACATTCCGGGGTGACGTGGAGGGCGCACAAGCGAGGAGATAGTGACGGGACCCGTCGCAGCGACCGTATCGCATCGACCGTGGTCCCGTTCACTCGAGACCCCCGTGACACTTCGGGGCGACGTGGAGGGCGCGCTGGCGAAGCTTCCTATTCGGGGCGCGAGGAGCGGCACGACGCGACGCGAGGATGGCGACGGTGCTCGCCGAGTCGGCCGTAGTCCCGCTCGACGTGGGCAGTCTTCGAGGTCCCCACCGAGGGAGCAGCAGAGGAGCAGACGTGACGGGGGCGGCCTTTCTCGTCAAGCCCGTGGAGCGGCCCGGCGCGTTCAGGTCCACCGTGACGCGAGGCGGCGACAAGACCGCGAGATGGTGGGGCTGGCACTCTCGAGGGCTCGACACCAGACTCCCGTGCCTAGCATGCCACGTAGCTCCAGACACCCGGTCGCTGCGGCAGACACCGGGTTCCCACCGCGGCGCGACGAGGTACTCGTTGGTCGACGATTTTGTCATGCGTGCAGCTTCGTCTTCTGCTTCACTACGCACTTGACACCGTGTCTTCGTGAGTTGCTGTTGGCGCGGTAGCGCTGTCTTCTCATTTTTACTCGTGCGTGTAGGGAGCGATGGCTAAGGACAAGTCTGTCGAGGGGATGAAGTACACTTTGTGGGTTGGACGCTCCACTGCTGATCAGGAGCTGATCGACGTTCTGGTGCGAGCCGGCTTCCCGCCGCTACTCAGGAGAAGAAGTGCCCCGGTGTGGTCCCCCCAGCGAACGTGAGGCGCGTCAGCGACGAGGGCAGCGACGTCGTCGTCTTCGCCACGCAGTTCGATGCTGGGCTCTGCCTGCCGGCATGCGAGTTCTTCCACGACTTCTTGGAGTACTACCAAGTCAGGGTTTCCGACCTCCACCCGTCGGTGTTCGTGAAGCTAGCGGTCTTCGAGTGGGCGCTGAGGACCATGCAGATGAAGGCCACCCCGTGACTCTTCGCTTGGTTCTACGAGCCTGTGGTCTCCACCACTCTCCTCGAGATGAAGAGCGGTGACTTTCTCTCTCGCATCGGCGCGGTGAGCTTCAGGAAGCGCATGCCGCGGAAGGGCTTTTCCGTTGACTACTCGGCCCAGGCGTCCAAGGGCCAATGGGGCGATTGGGAGAAGGCGTGGTTCTTCTTCCGTGACGACGAGAAGAGGTTCGCCCCAGTCTCAGACTCCTTTTAGGTGAGCGGTGCAGTGCCTGTTGACTTGTCCAGCATGGAGACGACCCGGATCAAGGCGCTCGGGCGTATGTCACGTCGGTTTGGGATGCGCGACCTTGTCGAGGAGTTCTGCCTACTAGGGATCGACCCACTCTCAACGGATTGGGATTTGGAGCTCGTTCCTTGTCCTCCGAGGGTGGGGGCGAGCGGATGTGCTTTTCAGCGTTGTCCTCTCCGAGAGGGTATGTCTTCCTTGCCTCATTTTTGATACTCAACTCCCCCACCCTTCCATGTACTTTATTGTCGTTGGCTACTCATCCTCGTTCGCCTTGCGGCAGGTGTCGGGCTTCGTCACGCCGAGGACGCGGCATCGGAGCTCTTGGGGCGACTCATTGTGAGGGAGTGGACGCTGCTCCAATCACTCCCTGAAGGTCGGGAGAACAGGGGGTGCGCGTACTACAAGCTGGAGGTGCCTGCGCGTCCTAAGCCCCTGACTAGTGAGGAGATGCGTGTGGGGAGCTCCAAGCGTCCCCGGCCCAGCGACACGGGGGAGGCCCCTTCCTCGAAGCGGGCGTCTGGCTCCTGTGTGGACAAGTCCGGCTCGTCTGCCACTTCACCGACTGTGCGAGTTCAAGGCGGCGCGGCTCCTGGCGACATCGTGCGAGGTGGAGCTGCTCCCGAGGACGCCGCCGTCCTTGTTCCTCCTCGCTTGGGGCCCGGGATCGGGAAGGGCCTCTTCGGTGCCATCCCCCCTGGTGGCACCGGGTGGGACGGCGAGTCCGCGCTAGACGACGACGATGATGGTGACGCGGGTGACACGGAGGAGACGCAGACCGCGCCCGACGTAGGGGCGGGCGTCTTTGCTAGCGAGCTTGAGGCGGCGCTGAGGGGCCGCGACATGCGTGTCTCGACGCCTCCCCCGGGGGTGCTCCACCTTGACTCTGACGACGACGTGATCGTCCTCTCGCCCCGGGTCGTCGACGTCGTGGCTGTTCCAGCCGAGGCGCCAGGGAGTGACGAGGAGCCGGCGCCAGCGGGGGCGTCGCCAGCCCCCTACTCCGCCTCGCGCTCGGTGCAGTCTCCTGTGACACTCCTGGCAGCTACTGGAGATAGCGCTCTACCAAGGGTGGCGAGCACGCTCTGCTTGGCGGGGCGCCTCACTCCCTCGCACTTCACCGACACCGCCGTGGAGGCGGAGTTCTACCAGGAGGCCGCCGAGCGGATTGCTGTTGCCGATCTGGAGACCGCGTTCCAGGCATTGACCGTGGGTCAGGTGTGCGACACGGCACGATCCTCCCTTTTGAAGGTAAGATAAGTTTTGGTTCTTCGGTCACTCGCTTGCGTGGGTTTATTTACCTGACTCGGGTTGTTCTTTGTGATGTAGGGTTTGTTCGCGGTGGAGCACATGTCACTTGCGTGGGCCGCTCAGGGGCGGGTTGTGACCGCGCTGTGTGACGCCGAGAAGGCGAAGGCTGAGGTGGAGGCACTTCTGGACGGGTTGCGTCGGGAGAACACAGAGCTCAACACGTGCTTGGCTGCTACCGTGAGGCGTGCAGACTCCCTCCAGACTTCGTTGGAGGCGGAGCGGGCCCATCGCTGTGAGGTTTCTGCTCAGGCGTCGACCATGTGCGCGGCACTGCGTGACCTGTGCGAGGCCTCCAAGGCTGGGGTCGACCCCTTCTCAGGCGAGGGAGAGGGGGAGACGGCCGGCCTGCTGCAGTGGGCGACGTCGGCTTGCGACGCTGTGCGACGTGGCGAGAGCCGACGCAACGAGGACTGCGCACTGGCTACCGCCGATCTCGTGCTCTCGTGCGTTCGGCATGTTGGGGTTGGTTCACCGGGCATGCTTGTGCCGCTTCAGGGCAAGGCTCCTCGGTATCGCGACCTTCGGGGCTTCCTCAGGGAGGTCAAGGCGGATTCGGGTGCCTTCCTCACTGTGTGGGCAGCGCACGGCAAGGCGTACCTCAGCGCCGTGGCGGAAGCTCGTCGTGTTGCCGAGGCGGGGGCGGTGGCCTCAGTTCCTGAGAGCGCGGGCGTCGGTTCCGGTCCTCTCTCCGAGGTGTGAGGTCTCTTTAGCTTCTCCTCTTTTTTTTTGCTTTTGGCTAGGAGCGTCGGGTTTCTTTCATCCGTTTACTTCTATGTCGACTTTCTAATTTCGCTTAGCGCGATGAAGCTCCTCTTTTTGGTTGTGCCGACGTGGTCGTGCTTTTGGTACCTGATTTGTATGTAGCCCTGGTGATGGATTTATAAAGGCTTTTGGGAAATCGATGTCTTCTTCGCTTCGACTTGTGAGTTCAAGGTTTCTTAGCTGTGGTACTTGCAGGGTTTGCGCCTGGTGGGGAGCGAGGTGGCTCCGCAACGCGAGCCCCTTGTTGATATGCGCACGTTGAGGGGTGCCGCCGACTTAATGGCGTTTGTTTCAGGCTTCATGCGGCATTGCTGCTAGTTGCTGGTGGAGGTGCTCGAGTTGGCTAGCGCGTGCTTGCGCCTTGGTGGAT
The DNA here is from genome assembly GCA_019208055.1 of Stipa capillata. NCBI lineage: Eukaryota > Viridiplantae > Streptophyta > Magnoliopsida > Poales > Poaceae > Stipa > Stipa capillata. The sequence continues at coordinate 26,926 of JAGXJF010003366.1, forward strand.
GTAGCCCCACGCGGTGTCGTGTACGATATTTGGCCCCTTGCGTCAATGAGTGCTTTGATGGGTGTAGCATTTCATAGCCCCTCGCGTATTGCGCACGGTACTTGGTACCTTGCCTCCCATAAAAAAAACTTTGCGTCCCTCGGCTTGGCGGGGACGCAAGCAGTTGCCTTACGACCTCGTGTTCTCTTCTGCCAACTGTCGTAGCAACGAGGCTTGATAGTGAACTTGTGGCACCCCCGTACGGCTCCGCGGACCGACGCAGGGTTACACGGGAAACTACGTCGTGTGAAGACACCGCTGCCGCACACGCGGGTTACCCGACGTGAAGACGCTCGAACTCGCAGCGAGGTTGCAAACCGAAGAAGTGGAGGAGCAAGCCAACTAGTGATTTCAGAATTTCTGGATCCCCTCAAATGGGAGGGGTGTCCCTCTATTTATAGGGAAAAAGGAGGGGTAGGGGAGATTACAGCAACTCCCTTAGGCTTTTTACAATTATGCCCCTAAATGTACTAACGCCCCTAGGGGCACATAGGTCTTTTCCTTCGGAATATTCCGGGAATATCCCGTGGGTCCCACCTATCACGCACGGACTTGTCGCCGTCACGGTCCCGGCGTTGAGCGGTCTTGGTGCCTCGACGAGTTGGTATTGTCGCGGAGTCGGCATCGAGCGGTCTTGGTGGTGTGGCGAGGTTGGTGCTGTGCTGATCTCCTTTAAGTATAGAAAATGTCGGAACCGGGTAGCGCGGGGACCCCTTCCCCAACAAGACCCAATCTTGATTTCTTAGGGGGTCACCGCTTCTTCTCCGTATAATAATTTGAAGGGTGTGAAGCCGGTGGCCCGACTAGCTGCTGTGCGGGTGGACCACAAGACGCTAGGGAGCTCGTCCGCCCAGAGACCCTTGGGCAAGTCGAAGAGGCGTTTGCGGAGGCCTGAGAGGACGATCCCATTGGCCCGCTCGACGGCGCCATTTGCCTTCGGGTTTGCCACAGAGGCGAAGCATAAGTTAATGCCGAGACCGATGCAGAATTTCCGGAAGGGAGACGCGTCGAACTGAGTTCCGTTGTCGACTGTGAGTTCCCTCAGGGACGCCGAAGCGGCAAATGAGATTCTTCCATACGAACCTCTGCACGGCTGCCGATGTTATCTTGGCTAAGGGTTTGGCCTCGATCCACTTGGAGAAGTAGTCGATGGCAACGACGACGAACTTGAACCCACGACTCCTGGACCCAAACGGGCCGACCAGGTCGACGCCCCAGTGGGCCAGTGGCCATGACGGTGGGTGGGTTGCAGCTCGTTTGCAGGGAGCTTCGTGCCTCGCCCCATCCATTGGCATGCAGGGCATGTTCTGACGAGGCTTTGGGCGTTGCGGAGGGCGGTGGGCCAATAGAACCCTTGACGGAACGCCTTGGACACCAAGGCACGGGGGGCGAGGTGCGACCCACACAGCCCTTGGTGAATTTCGTGGACCAGCTCGAGTCCTTCCTCCTTGGAGATGCACCGAAGAAAGGGCGCGCATACCCCACACTTGTATAGAGCGTTGTCGTGGATGACAAAGCTCCGGGCCCGGCTCTTGAGCCTTCGTGCTTCGACGGGGTCAGCGGGCTCTGTCTCGTCTGAGAGATAACTCATGATCGGGGCCCTCCAGTCCTGCTCGCCGATGAGGCACACCTCGGGGAGCCCCTTCGTGGCGGGCTCCGAGATCACCTCGTAGAAAGCCCCCTTGGGGATTTCGGTTCTCGTGCTTGCGGCCCTTGCGAGACTGTCGGCGTTGGCATTTGCAGCACGCGGGATGCTGCAGACGGTGATGCCGGTGAAGTGCTTCTCCATGGCCCGAGCCAGGGCTAAGTACTTGATCATCTCGGGGTCCTTCGCTTGGTAGCTCTTGTCGACGTGGCCGGTGACGAGCTGCGAGTCGCTCTTAACGACCATCCTTCGCACGCCCGAGGCGCGTGCCTTCCGGAGGCCAAGGAGGAGTGCTTCATATTCAGCCCCGTTGTTAGTGGTCTTGAACTCAAGGCGTGCACTGTAGGAGGTGATGTTGCCCTCAGGGGAACTCGAGGATTGCTCCCGCGCCGGCTCCTTCCGAGCACCACGAGCCATCGACATAGATTGTCCATAGCGGGTCGGAGGGATTCGGAGGCGTGGCGCATGCTGACGGGGCCCATTCTGCCAAGAAGTCAGCCAACACCTGGGACTTGATTGCCGTCCTTGGTACGAATTCGATGGAGAACGGGGCAAGCTCGGCCGACCACTTGCCCACGCGTCCTGATGCTTCCTTGTTGCGAAGCATCTCGCCGATGGGGAACGCTGATGGTACTTGGACCGAATGGGCGAGGAAGTAGTGTCGCAGCTTTCGCGACGCCATGAGGAGCGCGTACACGAGCTTCTCCAGCTCGGTGTACCGCACCTTCGCCCCCTGCAGTGCCTCGGACACATAATAGACAGGGTGCTGGGTCTTGTCCTTCTCCTTGGTAAGCACGGCGCTTACCGCCGTCGGGGTGGCAGCGAGGTAGAGCAACAACGCCTCCCCGGGACAGGGGCTTTGCAGTAGGGGCGGCGAGGTGAGGTATGTCTTCAACTCTTCCAAGGCGGCTTGGCTTTCGTTCGTCCACTCAAAGCTGGAGGACCCGCACAGCGTTTTGAAGAACGGGAGTCCTTTTTCGGCCGAGCGAGAGATGAATCTCCCCAACGCGGCGAGACGCCCTGTCAACTTCTGTACCTCCTTAACATTCTCCGGTGGTCGCATGTCGAGCACGGCCTGTATTTTTGCTGGGTTGGCCTCGATACCCCTTGCCAATACGAGGAAGCCAAGGAGTTTCCCCGCTCGGACTCCGAACACGCACTTCTCCGGGTTGAGCTTCATGCCTGCCTTCTTGAGGTTGTCGAATGTCTCTCGCAAGTCCGCGGCAGTGGGTGTCAGCGAGGACGCTTTTGACGACAATGTCGTCAACATAGGCCTCAATGTTTCGCCCTATCTGAGGCGCGAGAGCTTTGCATACGAGTCGTGTGAAGGTTGCGCCGGCGTTCTTGAGCCGGAAGGCCATCCGAACGTAACAGAACGTTCCGGAGGGTGTGATGAAGCTCGTCTTCTCTTCGTCTTCTTTGGCCATCCACACCTGGTGGTACCCGGAGTACGCGTCCAGGAAACTCATGAGCTCGCATCCCGAGGTGGCATCAACCAGCTGGTCAATCCGCGGGAGTGGGAAGTTGTCCTTTGGACATGCGCGGTTGAGGTTGGTGTAGTCAACGCACATGCGCCACTTCCCTGTTGGCCTTCTTGACGAGGACGGGGTTGGCGAGCCAGTCCGGGTACATGACCTCACGGATGACCCCACGGTCGGCGCCGACTGTCGTAGGTATAGGCCTAAACAGTAGATTTGTGGCACCCCCGGTCGGCTACAGCGGTCTCCGGGCGTGCGAGGGGCAAACGAGCGAGAAGCAACACGCGCGAGACAGTCGACGACGAAAATCAATATTTGTATTAGGGCACGGAATAGAGAGCTCACAAGGGGGAAAATGAAAAGTGGATCCCCCCCCCTCTACTCCCAGGGAGGTATTTATAGGGTTCCAAAAAAGGAAAATACGAAATTACAGTTTTGCCCCGAAAGTACGGAACTATTACAAGGGCATGACGGTCATTTTCCTACCCCTAAGGAATCTTGGGAGAATATTCCCGGATATCTTTTTAGGAGAATCTTCTTGGAGGGCGAGATGGTCCCACGTGCGGGCTCGCCGAAGACAGTCCCACCGCAGAGCACGGGCTCGTCGGAGTCAACCCTGACGCGTGGCACGGACTTGACGGAGACAGCCCCGACGCGGTGCGTGGGCTCGTCGGAGTCAGCCCTGACGACGGAGGGTGTCGACGGAAAATCCCAATGGTGCGGCAGTGATTCCGAACAGCGTCGATTCGGAGTACCGCGGAAATCCTCCCCCAACAGGTTCATTAAAGATAATCTGAAAATAGCTTATGAAATATTATTTTCTAGAAGTAAAAATTTTATACAGTTTGCATAAAGACTCATGACCACAAAATTTTAGGATATGAGGTACTCCCCTTTTCACAATATCTGTCCGACAAATATATCTAGGAGACCCAAAAATCAAGTAATTTTTGACGTAATCGGATCATGCTCACCACTATTAGATAGATATACTAGTACTAGGAGGAAGTCCGATGTAGTTACATCAAGTATCACTCTTAAGTCTTGTGCCTTCGATGTATGCGTCCGTGATTGATATTGTGAAACATACGTAGTAGCAAATAACTTGACATAGATAAACACCAGTACGTAAGGTTCGAAACAAAATTGAACTGCGCGGAGCTTAAACTAAACCATACTATATAAGAGCATATCCTGTAGGTTGCTAATGCCAACAATATATCCAATAAAAATTAAGAAAGATCATACCCGATATTCTGGGTGACCTTAACCATCATATCTGTACCAGCAACAGAAAAGGAGAAGACCTTAACAACCAAACGCACGCACTGCGTAATTGTGGAGGCGTTCGCGATACGGGGGGAGAGGCACCTGTGATGTTAGATGAGCGAGGACAGGAATCTCAACTTGAGTCGTTAGCAGTTATGAGCTTCTTGGGATGCTCGAGGGAGACGAGGCCGGCGCCCGGCGCACAGAAAATACGAGAGGCGGCGGCGCAGATAAAATTAGCTATGATTTGCGTGGAATTAGTTCGTATCGCAACAACCCAGTGTAGAGAGGCACTATATAAATCGTCATCCCCGTGCTTACCTCTCACACCGAAAAGAAGATGGCACCGAAGTGCGTCCTCGCCTTGCTCCTCACATTCGCCCTGCTCACGCTGCAGCATTCGGCAGCCATCAGGGACAAGGCGTTCAAGCCCACCGAAGACCACGATGCATCAGAGACTGCCTCCACTAAAAGTGATGTAGCACCAGCATGGTCCTTCCCAGGATTACCGCCGTTCCCTCCATTGCCTAGCTTGCCACCGCTACCACCGTTCCCTGCACTGCCGCCGCTACCACCGCTGCCACCGTTCCCTGCACTGCCGCGGCTACCACCGTTCCCGAGCCTGCCACCATTGCCACCTCTATTCCCCCCGCTCACACCGCTATTCCCGCCATGGTCCCCTGGTGCACCAGCGCCAGGAGCCGGTACTCCATCACCGCCATCCCCATCGACGCCGCAGCCGGCAGAATGCCACTACTAGAAAAAAGGTCATCCGTTGCAATTATCACTGACGGGCAGGGAGAGGCCCGTCACAGTTGTTCATTATCATTGACGGGCACCGGGTGAACCGTTAGTAGTGAATCTACCAGACGTTCCAAATTTGCGTGGGGAAAGTCATCACTGACGGGCAAAATGTATGACTCGTCAGAGATTACAACAGCTGCCGGGACGAATCTTACCAGTGACGATCTTTTTTTTTGCCCGTCAGTGGTAATTTAGTCATCATAGACGGGCGAACAACCTGCCCGTCAGCGGTAATATTGTTACCGGTGACGTCTATTCTCAGTGACGGGCCTGTTGGGCGAGCCCTCACCATTTTCTGCCTCTTCGCATCCCACAGCTATAAAAAACACATATCCCACCGAGCGTTTCATCTTGATTCCTCTCGTTCTCTCCGTTCATCTTCCTCCCCTCACCGTCTCGCCACCGGCCGGATCCGCGATGGTGCGGGAGCAGAAGACCGAGGAGTTTCCTGAAAGCGCGTCCTCGAGGAAGAGGGCCCGCCACGAAGCTCCCCAGCAGGTACGACGTTCTCCTCGCATCAAGATGTTGAAGGAGAAGGAGCAGATGGAGGAGGCGGAGCAGTTACGTCGTTCTTCTGGCGCGGAGCTGCGCGTCGAGCCCGTGGAGGAGGACGACGCCGCTGATGCCGTCGAAGAGGAACCCGTGGAGGAGGACGACGCCGCTGCCGCCGTCCAAGAGGAGCCCGTGGAGGAGGGGGACGCTGCTGCCCGCCGTCGAGGAGGAGCCCGAGGACGAGGACGACGCCGCTGCCGCCGTCGAAGAGGAGCGGCAGCTCCAGGAGGCGATACGTCGGTCCATCAACTATGAACGCGCCATGGCCGCCATCATAGCCGAGGAGGACCGCATGACGGCGGAAGCCGTGAAGGCTTCCCTCGCCGATGCCCGCGCCGCGGCCGCCGCCCCTGCCGGGAGGGGAAGATTAAGGAGGTCGAGAAAGGAGGACCTTCTGGCTCGGAGCCGCGCGTCCATGATCAGAGAAAGAAGAAGTTGTCGAAATGACGGACAACTGAAAAATTTCATGTCTTGTATTTTGCAATCGGATGATGTCTTGTACTTTGCAATCGGATGAAATGGATGAACTATCGATGGCGTACTAACTTTTTTTTATCCCCAAAATATCATCACTGACGGGTGAGGCTGTAGGGAACGTCAGTGATACTTTACACGTGACGGGTGATTTACATCCACCCGTCAGTGCTGATATTTTGGGATTTGAATATATATGTGCATTGTTGATGGCGTTCTGTATTTTTTTTTGAGCCCACAGAGCTCACCACTGACGGGTGATACTCGTTCGCCCGTTAGTGGTGTTATACCGTTGACGGGTGGAGAACGGCGGCCCGTCAATGATGACTTCTCCCCGATTTTTCACTGATCGGTCAACCTTCTGGACTGTTGCCTCCACCGCTGTGTCTCTTCGCCTCCTCCCGCAACTCTCTATATAACCCGCCTCCCCGTTCATTTCATCTTCATCTCCATTCATCTTCCTCCCCTAAACTCTAGAAGCGCCCGCACTCCTCTCATCCTCATCGTCTCGCCGCCTGCCGGATCCGCGATGGTGTGGAAGCTGAAGACCGCTAGGATGTCGAGTGCATCGGGTTGGCACGCCCGCGTGCCCGAGGAGTTTCCGCCTCCTCAAACTCAGACCCACCGCCACGAAGAGGTGCCACGCCATCAGTTACGTCGTTCTCCACGCATCCAGATGCTGAAAGAGAAGGAGAAAGAAGGAGCTTCCCTCGCCGAGGCCGCCGGCCCCTCCCGCGACAATTAAGTGAAAACTTTCGTATCTTGAATGCAGAAAGTGTATGTATTTTGCAATCAGAAATGGATTATCGATGGCGTACTTATTTTTTTTTCACTATGGATGAATCGGATGAAATGGATGAACTATGGATGAACTATCGGATGAAATGGATGAAAAATTTATTGTCTTGTATATGTGCATTGTTGATGTCGTTCTATATTTTTTTTGAGCCCACAGAGCTTACCACTGACGGGTGAACCTAGTTCGCCCGTCAGTGGTATTATAACCGTTGACGGTTGGAGAACGGCGGCCCGTCAGTGATGACTTCCCCCCGATTTTTCACTGAGCGGTTGTAGCGTTACCACTGACAGGCGGCTCTTCTTTGCCCGTCACTCATAATCATGTAAAGTAAAAAATTTAGCTACTCCAGCTTATGCCAAGCACAGCGCCCAGACCCACGACCCCGGGCCGCGCAGAGGACCGGCCAAAGGCCTACCCCGAGCACAGCGCCCAGGCCCACGAGACCAGGCCGCGCAGGAGACCAGCGGTGGCTAGAAGTATCAGTGAAGGTTATAAGGAATTCGGAAGCCGGAGGCGCAGCTGTCCTTTTAAGCTAGTGCGCGCGCTGCTCGCTCGGCGAGGTGGGACTAAATTTCTGCGGTACCAACGTTGTAGCGTTACCACTGACGGGCGGCCCTTCTTTGCCCGTCAGTGATGATAAGTTAACACTGACGGATCCTTGACTGATGCCCGTCAGTGGTATTCCTACCTATATAACTCCAGCTCTGGCGCGAAAAACTTTCTGTGCCCGCACGTCCCAAGGACCAGCTGCGTGCGCCGCCGTCGCCAGCTAAACTGCTGCGGCCCGCGCGCAGCCCTATTATCTCCCGAAGGCCATCTTCATTCTCTCCAGCCCGGCCTCTTGATCCCTCTCTCAAAGATTGCTGGCTACCCGGGCTCCTGATTCTCTCCTCCCCCCTCTCAAAAGGCCAATTTTCTCTCCTCCAGTCCCCATCCCCCTCTCAAAGACCCCAGCTGCCTCCTTGTCAACATCCCTCTCCCCGAAGGCCCACGATATCCGTCGCTCCTAGCTCCTCTAGGGTTTTTAATCTCTAACATGGTAAGTACTTTATTTTATTCGCCTGAGAGAAGAAATGGCTAATTTAATATATTTATTTTATGAAATTATGTTTATTTTGCCGTAGGGATCGATTGATAGAAGTTGGATGTATGGAGATCGTGCCACACAGAGTTTCGTCACCGCTTTGAACGAGTTTCTTCGAGTCGCTCAAGACGATATGGCGATCAGGAAAAGCGAAGATGTGTTGTCCATGTCGTAAATGTAGTAATATGCAAATGTTATCGACGACGGGGGAGTTGCAACTACATTTGCTGACGAAGGGTTTCATGGAAGGCTATACACGTTGGACATGTCATGGTGAAGAGAAAGAAGTTGCAAACCCAGAGAAAGAAGTTGCAAACCCGACAGAAGCGGTGGACCTCATTGAGGATGAGCACGGCGTAGCTATCGAGGAAGAAGCTAATTCACAATCTTCAGAGGATAGCATGGGGAATTTGAATGACATGTTGCATGATATGGAAGAAATGACTTCGACCCCGGAGAATGAAAGAGAGTTCGCAGAGTTTGTAAGATTGTTGGAAGACGCGAGAGTTCCGTTGTTTGTTGGATGTAAACTCGAGCATACGCGGTTGTCCGTCTCGTTAGAACTTGTAAAGCTAAAGGCAGCGTACAACTGGCCGGACACAAGTTTCACAAAATTATTAGAGCTCCTTTCCAACGTTCTCCCGGAGAGGAACGTCTTGCCTACAAGCACTTACAGGGCAAAGAAGGTTATATGCCCTCTCGGATTGGACGTTGAAAATTTCATGCGTGTCCAAACGACTGCATCTTGTACCGCAGAGAGTACGTAGACCTACGAAGATGTCCGGTGTGCAAGACATCCCGTACAAGCGTACTGCAAACCAGCTCGATCGTGACGAGGACGACGATGAAGCGAAGGGCCCCCCCTGCGAAGGTTTGCTGGTATCTTCCTGTTCTTCCCCGTTTGAAGCGGTTTTTTGCCAACAAGAAAGATGCAAAACGAATACGTTGGCATAAGGAGGGTCGAATTGAAGATGGAATCCTGAGGCACCCTGCCGATGCATGCCAATGGAGGGCAGTGGACGATGCATTTCCAGATTTCGGGGAGGAGGCGAGAAACATAAGGTTTGGGATGAGCACAGACGGGATCAATCCATTCGGCAACATGAGTAGCAGACACAGCACATGGCCAGTCCTTCTATGGATGTACAACCTTCCTCCATGGCTGTGGATGAAGCGCAAGTATATACACCTCTCCGTACTCATCCAAGGGCCGAAACAACCTGGAAACGATATTGACGTGTACATGCAGCCAATGAAGGAGGAACTAGAGACACTCTGGCACCAGGGGGCTGAGGTTTGGGACGCTGATAAAGTAGAGTATTTCCAGCTACGAGCTATGTTGTTCACTACGGTCAATGACTATCCAGCGCTCGAAAACTCGTCTGGCCAGAGTGTGAAAGGATACGAAGCTTGTGTCTCGTGCCAAGAAGAGACGGCAAGTTCATTCTTACAGAACTCGAGGAAATCGTGTATATGGGTCACCGAAGGTGGCTGGCCAAAAACGATCCATGGAGGCAGTGCCCAATTAAGTTTAACGGAGAAGTGGAAAATCGTTCGAAGCCGGCGGAGAAGACCGGTGCACAGATATACGAGATTGTCAAGGATATCGACATTGTACCCGGAAAGACACAAGAGCTAAGACCGGGCATCTGGAAGAGGAAGTCGCTATTTTGGGACCTGCCTTACTGGCAAGTTCTACACACCCGTCACAGTATTGATGTCATGCATGTCGAGAAAAATGTGTGCGACAGCTTGGTTGGTATTTTGCTGAACATTCCAGACAAGACAAAAGATGGTGTCAAGGCACGGCTTGACATGGAACAGATGGGCGTCAGACCAGAGCTGTGATCCGAACAGATAACGTCAAAGACAAACAAGGGTGATTTGAGAGTCAAGACGCGCCTACCTCCCGCCTGTTACACCCTGAGCAAAGCGGAGAAGAAGAGATTGTGCGAGTGTCTTGCTGGGGTCAAAGTTCCTTCCGGATATTCGGCAACATAAAGAAACTTATATCGATGAAGGACTTGAAATTAATTGGTATGAAATCTCATGATTGTCATGTGATGATGACACAGATCCTACACATTGCAATTAGAGGCCTAATGGAGCCAGGAGTCCGCAAGACCGTCACCAACCTTTGTAGCTTTTTCAACACGATCTCTCAGAAGTCAATTAGCCCAGATCGCCTTCATAAACTTAAGCAAGAGATCGTCGTGACCATCTGCGAACTAGAGATGTACTTCCCTCTTACATTCTTCGATATCATGGTACATCTCATGATACATATCGCTCCGGAGATACTGAGCCTAGGCCTCGTGTTCCTACACAGCATGTATCCTTTTGAAAGATACATGGGCATTCTGAAGCGCTATGTTCGTAACAGATATCGGCCTGAAGGAAGCATCGTCCAAGGCTATACTGCTGAAGAGTGTGTCGAGTTCTGCACAGATTACATGGCTGAACATCGACCTATAGGTGTGCCAAGTTCGCGGCACTTGGGTAGACTCATTGGTGTCGGCACACTCGGAAGAAGACAGTACGATCTTTTACGTACCGATCGATCAACTGACTTCCATAGAGCACATTTCGTGGTCTTGCAACACCTGTCAGTGGTTGGGCCTTATATAGAGATGCACCAGCAACTGTTGCGCAAAGAAAACCCTAATAGAGGACTTTATTGGATCACAAAGACGCACAACGCGCAATTTTGCCGTTGGCTAAAGGACTACTGGTACGGAAGGGAACCGACCTGTGAAGAAGAAATAATCGTCAAATGGTTGGCAAGAGAACCCATGACAAACATCGTGACATGGCAAGGGTATGATATCAACGGATACACATTCTATACGGAGGCCCAAGACCGGAAAAGCACATATCAAAACTCCGGGGTGACGATAGAAGCTAAAAGTAGTATTGATGGCCCGATATGCAGGTACTACGGCATCATCGAAGAGATTTGGGAACTTGACTACACCGTGACCAAGGTCCCGGTGTTTCGTTGCCGATGGGTGCACCTGAAGGACGTCTGTGTCGAAGATCAGAACTTCACCATGGTGAATCTTCGGAGTGTCGGGTCCAAAGAGGAACCATTCATATTGGCTAAACAGGTCGCGCAAGTGTTCTACGTACTGGATCCATCTAATAAGAAGCGCCACGTTGTAAGAAAAGAAAAAAGGAGTATCGTTGGAGTGGATGGTGTAGTGGACGAAGAAGACTACGACCAATTCGATGATCCGGATACCGAAGATGAAGATGAGAAGACAAAGAAAAAGATGAACGTCATACTGATAACAAGGACAAGCCGTACGTACGTACTGATCATAACGAAGGACTGACATATCAAGGAAAGAAGCTAGTCGATGACGATGACGAGAACGACGGAACTTAATATAAGTGTTGACATTTATGTGATGTAGATATGTAAATATATATATGTGATCGAGATAACTGTTGTCATTTATGTGATGTAGATATAAATATATATGTGCGATATAAGTCTTGTCATTTATAAGGATATGCAATTTGATTATGTTGGAAGCCCAGCAAAGTGATGAATCCTTTACACTTAGCAATTTGGTTGGATGGATGGAAGTTGGATATGATGAGCCAATTTTATGTTTAATTGGTTGGATATGATGGATGGATTGCTATGGTTACCATTTGTATGCGATGGTGAGATTACCCACCTGAGTCTCAGGTGACAAACTCAAGCTATCCTGTTCATTATCAGGTGACAAACTCAAGCTATCCACCCGAGTCTTAGACTCTGGAAACACTAAGATGAAGCCAACACTGACGGGCCTTTATTAGGAGACCGTCACTGCTAAATAACACTGACGGTCACTACACAAAGGCCCGTCAGTGTTAACTAATCATCACTGACGGGCAATGAGCGGTAGCCCGTCAGTGGTAACGCCACCGACGCTGCTACCGCACATCTTTAGTCCCACCTCGTCGAGCGACCAGCGCGCGCACCAGCTTAAAAGGGCAGCTGCGCCCTGGGCTTTCGAATTCCTTACAACCTTTACTGATACATCGAGCCACCGCTGGTCCCCTGCGCGGCCTAGGCTCGTGGGCCTGGGCGCTGTGCTCGGGATAGGCCTCTGGCCGGTCCCTTGCGCGGCCTGGGCTCGTGGGCCAGGGCGCTGTGCTCGGGATAGGCTGGTGTGCCCGAACTTTTTGCTTTATATAATTTGTTCACTTCTATTTTCCAGCAAAAACCAAAAACAGGAGTGGAGCAAGCTTGAACGGACGCGCGGGCAAGAAATTTTTTCTAAGTGTCTAGTCCTATATATAGAACACACTCACCACTGACGGGCAGAAAAAAATACCCGTCAATTTTACATACAAGTGACGGTCACCGCATAATTGCCCGTCAGTGGTAAGCCTAAATTTTTTACTTTACAGAAGACATGAAGCAAAAAATGTAGGCGCACCAGCCTTATCCCGAGCACAGCGCCCAGACCCACGAGCCTAGGTGCGCAAGGGACCGGCCATAGGCCTATCCCGAGCACAGCGCCCTGGCCCACGAGCCCAGGCTGCGCAGGGGACCGGCGGTGGCTAGCTCGTAGTATCAGTGAAGCTTGTAGGGAATTCGAAAGCCGAGGCGCAGCTGCCCTTTTAAGCTAGTGCGCGCGCTGCTCGCTCGGCGAGGTGGGACTAAAGTTGTGCGGTAACACGGTTAGCGTTACCACTGACGGGCACAAAAGCGAACCCGTCACTTGTATTTATGAGTTGACGGTCGCCAAATGGGGCCCGTCAGTGTTGATCAACTCAACACTGACGGCTCTTGTGTGGTGCCCGTCAGTGATGAGTTTGTTCTATATGTAGACCCGACACTTAGAAAAAATTTCGTGCCCGCGCGTCCGTTCAAGACCAGCAGCGAGCCCTAATTAACAGTGCCGAACTGCTGCCGCCGCCGCCGACGAATCTGCACTGCTCCACGCGCGCTCCATGGATCCCGCCGCCACCGTCCTCCACTCCCGCTGCCGTCGGGGCCGCCTCCACCGCGCAGGCCACCGCCACCGAGGTCGCCGCCACCCGCCACCGAGGCCACCGGCACCGAGGTCGCCGCCACAGCCGCCTCTCCTCCTCGCACTCTGGTGCCGCCACCTCTTCCTCCCACTCCGCCATGCCCGGGTAATTCATTTTCATTCCTTTGTTTCTTTGGACTGATTTGCGCATACATTTTCTATTGATCAAGCATTCTTTATACATTAAGCAGAAGCTACAAATTTAGGGTTGATGTGGCTTTTCATGCTCTCAAGCCCAACCCTATCGAACTAGATTGGCTATTTAGGGTTTGATGTATATCGCGCGGTTCTTTTGTTGACTATTTACTGCCTTTTCTGATACGAACTAGATTGGCTTATATATATATATAATGTATGCACACAATGTAGTTAGCTATTTCATATCATATCCATGCATAAATATGCAAGCCTTAAGAAAATAGAAGCATTGCTATAATTCCTGGCTGTTGCATAAGTATACCTATGAATGCATTAGTTTGAGTTATAAGTATACCTCTACTTCTCTTGTGTATTTAATTCAATTATGTTTATTATAAACATATTAGGTCTTTATTTAACCTAGTTCATATATTTACGTAAAAAAGAGGCTCTGGACCGCATAATCCTGGGGATGAGGTCGAGGCCGAAGTTGTAACGGCACCAAGAGGCAGCGCAAACCAAGAATGGGGAACAAGCTGCCGACGCGGACCTTAGTCATCACGGGGGTCGACCCCGACACAGGCGCACCAAGTGAACCACCGAGCTCGGCGTCGAATTCAACAACGCCTGTGGGGTGCTCGTACGGGAGAACATCCCGATCACTACTCCCGAATGGAACCAGGTGCCCCGGTTAGAGAAAGATGCCTTGTTGACTTTCGCTGTTTAACCTCTTCGAGGTCCCGGAGCACCTGAAAGAGACGTGAAGCACCACGCGGAGATAACGATGTGTAATGCTCACAAGAACTGGAGGCACACTGCGACCAAGGAGTACGTGATGAAAAATCGCCATCCGGGAAGAAGATGGTCGAAAGTAACTGATGAGCAGTGGGACCAATTCGTCGCCTCGAGGAGCACTGACGAGTTCAAGGCCAAGAGTGAGAAGAACAAGGAGCTGCGAACGAGGAATAAATTCAACCACAGAGTTGGCAGCCGCGGGTACGCCGGGATAAAGAGTAAATGGGAAAGAGAAGATGCGGCACTACGAGCGGCTGGGAAACCAGTTCCTTTCGAGGAAATATCGGAGCCTCGCGCCAGAAACTAGGCCAGGGGTCACACGAAAGTGAACCCGACGACGGGGGATGTGACGTTCCCCACGGAGGAGGTCCAGGCGGTGTCCAATCGATTGGTACTCACTCGACCTGTCCTGTCAATCCATCGTAAATAACTTGTTTCCTAAACGCTCGGTAGTGAAATATGGTACGTCTCTATTGCAGGTACAGTTGAGCCAGCAGGAATCGTCTCAAGATTCCGTACATTCCGAGAGGTGGCAAACACCTCTATCGCTTGCTCTGGGAAACCCAGAGAAAACTGGGCGTATACGAGGTGTCGGTGTAGCCGCTACATGGATAGAATCTTTCCCAAATCAGCTGATGCCCGCCCGCCAAAGGAAGAGGAGCAGGCACGAGGCTTTAATGGAAGCGATGATGGAGAAGGCGAGAGAGGCGGCGAGACAGGAGATCAGCGAGGATTTCCTGAGACGGTCGAAAGAGGCGGCACGAGAGGCGGCAAGACAGGAGTTCGCGAGGCTATATGGGGAGCTGCCACCCACGCATCGTGCGCCGAACGTTCCTGGAGGAGCAGTTGCGCCTCTACCAACGCGGCCACCTCCGATGGGGTAGCTACAACGTATCCGTGCGAAACCCTAAATGTAAGTTCATGGCACTTAGTAGGATGTTTCATACACATCTTATGTTTCAAACACTGCTCTAATGGCCGAGAACCAACCTTTAACTGTTCCACAGGTGCAGGTGCCCACGAAATGCCGATTGGTTTATCCTGTGCCGGGCGCCAATGTTACCGTCGCACACGGCCTACTGATGCCAGCTTCTTCGGGGGCCCTGACGCACCATCAGAGACATCGCCGACATGGTGAAGGTACAGGTGGATAGGGTAGTTGCCGAGTTCGGTGCCATGACTGTCCCTGTACCTCCTGAAGAGGATGCGACCACGCTAGGACAATGCCTGATGACCTTCATCCAGTGGCCGAGGCTCAAGTGGTTGTAGAAGGGGCCTCGACTCGCGCATCTCCGCCCAGCGCCTCTCCATCAACCCGGATATCTCCTTTGGCGTTGAGCCAAATACATCTATCGTTCGACCGGAGAGACGAAGACCCGATGTCAGCCCAAGAGGGACCGGAGGCAGGTGCCACTCCAATGGATGTTGACCTGCCACTTGTCGATGCACCCGAGCCGCCGAGAACAGAAAGACGCACCAAGCATAGGCAGGGACCCAAAGCCAGCGGAGCCAGACAGTGCGCAAGGTGCCGCGAAGACTTTATCTCCAGGCACACTTCACGGTGCAATGAAGGAGGCATTTGCTGGCCCTACGCCTAAGGAAAACATAATACATACGGAGAGTGATCCAAGTGCGATCTAGAAGGCTCCAAAGAGAAGGAACACCAAACGGGGCGGCACGGCAAAGAGGAAAGCAAAACAAGATAGCGCCGCTAAGTCCCTGTCCTACGCGTCAACTCCCGTCTTTAAATTGACAGCTAGGGCAGACAGGTACATGCCCGACAGTCGCTCCTCCCAGACGATGAGGTACAATCTTTGGGACTGGAGGCAAGACGGCTGCATGACATGATCGTGCAGCATGCGAGTCAACCGAATCATATGTATCCTACCTCACGGTCGAAGTGCCACTAAGCTATCACTTTTATCGAGAGTTTGACTCTCCAACATTCAGGGTCGACTTTGAAGACCTCTGGTACATGTACAACCTGAACAGGCTGGAGACCAATCTGCTAAGGGCCTGGACACTCTGGCAAAACAAAGAGGCCATGCGCATCAAAGCGGACGTTGGGTTCATCGATCCGTGCCTCTTGCAGGATCGTCAAATTGACGGGGCCGAAGAATCGGTCGTCAAGTACATCTTCGAGGCATGGCTCGCGCAAAAGGACAAGGATGCGATACTCATGCCCTACAACCCCCCGTGAGTTGTTCACTAATTCTGTCAATTTTTCTCATCTACGTAATAAAATAGCTAAATGTGTTTACATGCATGTCATCTCGTCTATGCAGCGACCATTGGGTCCTTATCACCATAGTCCCCGATTGGAACAAAGTATTTTACTTTGATTGTCTTATCCGAGAGAAAGGACTACCCCAGCGGGACTTCTCGAAGATTCGGCGGTGCATTGATGGGGCGTACGCTAAATTTAGGGCATGCGGAGGGATGGCGTGACGGAAAAAGCCAGCGTCTAGGCTCACCCACAGGTTTGACTGGCCATGCAGGCAGCAACCGAAGAATAGTGTGACTTGTGGGTTTTACGTTTGCGCGCACATGGACGCGTTCGTCCAAAGATGGAACCCACTTTCCACCGAAGAAGACTTCAAAATCTGGATGCAGCATGACAACTACGACTACTTACAAGATCAATGCCGCATCAGAGATGCGTTTGCGTACTTCTTCAACCAGTATGTCGTCCGGCCAGGCGGTGAATTTTACGCCGGCGTAGAGCTGCCCCCACCCGCTACATCTCATCATTCTGAGGACTAGTTGTACAAACTTATTTGTTTATTCAGACTTGTCAAATAATATTGGTTCATTCATTATCAACGTAGATTTCTACCCTTATTCTTGTTTCAATACAATGTTGTTATATTGTGCCGTCTACTATCTTCTTGCAGGATATACATCTTCACGATCATCGAACGACTCCTCCGCAACATCATAGAAGCTTGATGACATATTTATTATGAATTTCAATGTGCTTGGGTGTAATATATGTGCATTAATTTAGATTTGTGAATTTTCATATATTGTGAATGTCTTGTACTATGTTGTCAATATATATGTGCCGATTTCTGAAGTTCATATAATTATGAATGTGCTTTTGATGCTTTGTGCCTCGCAGCTAGGGCTGCTGAGAGGCTGTGTAGCTGGGGCTGCACAGCTTGGGCTTTTTTACAGAGGGCATGGCTAGCAAATCCTGAGGCTAGCCAGCAAAAAATGGTGCAGGGATGCACCAGGATATGGTCATCACTGACGGGCGTCACTGACGGGCAGAACAAGGAGAGCCGTCAACGGTACAAATCATAACTGACGGGCAGATAATCCAAACCCGTCACTGGTAACCAATTATCACTGACCGGTCAAACTAGGCTACCCGTCACAGGTAACATATTACAACTGACGGGCAGGAAACACCGACCCGTCAGAGGTAAGACATTATCACTGACGGGTAAATATTTCGTGCCCGTCACAGGTAACAAATTACCACTGACGGCTGGAAATTTTTGACCCGTCACAGGTAACAAATTAGCACTGACGGGTCGACAATGGTACCCGTCAACGTTAGATGTCATCACTGACGGTGCCTCTCTACGCACCCGTCAGCGATGACTACTACAGGTCTTCCAATGGCGTCCCCCGAACAGGTCATATGTGACGGGTCCGTGTTTCCTGCCCGTCAGAGGAAATGTGTTATCTGTGACGGGCGGTAGCACCCGTCAGTGGTAACATATGTTACCACTGACCATTAGTTCCTGACGGACGCTCCACCCGTTACAGGTGGGCTATTCCTGCCCGTCAGAGATGACCTGTTCTGTAGTAGTGTGCCTATCATCGCTAATGGAGTTGATGCCATGCAAGGACTTCATCACTAACAACAGCGCACCGGAGCCCCCAAATCCAAGCACATGCTGTGACGGCCTCAAGTCGCTCATCAACAAGGCCCCCGTCTGCCTTTGCCACGCATTAAACGACGACATCGACAAGGTCATGCAAGCGCCCGTCGATCAAGGGCGCCTGTTTATGGTTCTTCCTACGACCTGGCCTCGCCGATGATATCGTTCTTCCAAATTGTGACGGTAAGTTATAACTGCCGGTACTGTATTTCTTGTGCATTACTGTGGATGTGTTGGCCAAAGGATTTAAATCTTTTTGATGAATTTGACAGCGATACCAGTGCCGCCGCTGATGCCTCCACCTCCTCAGCTGCACCATCCTCGGGTAACTAGTTCTTTTGGGGGAAAGTCATACCTGCATTAAGTTGTCTTGTGTATTCTGATTTAACTGTCTTTGTTTTCGTTCTGCAGAGCCATAATCGTAACAGGTTTGCAGAAACAGGATGGAAGCTAAGGCGTCGTCAAGATCCATTAGTAGTACTCTTCTTAGAAGATATAGTCCTAGTTATTAGTGCGATTAGGGAGAAGCTATATATAGCTTAATCAGTGTCGATTGGCGCACTGCTACAGATCTATAAGTGCCAGAGCAGTTGTGCCGAATTCGTTTTTAAGATTTTTTTTTGTTGCGGTCATCCTTCGTGAATGTGTATCAAGCGCGCATCTACTTCTGCCAACAATCAAATGATCCTTTTTATCCGACAAAAAAGTTATTATTTATTTGCTTAATAATGCCGCAAAGTATGGAGCGCGCACCTTCTCGATTTTACGCTGCCAACGCAATCGGATGCTCATACGTATTTTCAAGGCTCTCCGTCTCTCTGTCCAATCCCATCTCCTTCCTTCGCTCCCGCGGCGCTTGCGACTACCTCCGCCGGCGTCGGAGATGCAAGCGACGGCAGCAACCTTCCTCGCCCGCCCGCTCCCACGGCCCCATGGGTGAGCGCGAGCCTTGAACCCCCCTCACTCCTTGTTAGAAGAAGAATCGGGAGGAACTGGTTATATTTGGTCGCTTAGAAGCTTTTTACTGACATAATTGACATAGATGTGCATTGCATTATTAGGACAATTAGCGGCACTAGTAAGTAATATCAATGATGGACGCACAATGCGGTTGCTGGTTTGGTGCCATGGGATTTAGTAGGAAGTCCTGATGACCTATTATTTATGATGCCGTCAGTGCTTTTAGAGTCACTGTCACTAACAAACATTAAACGTGGTCTGCAGTTCTGCACACAAGTAGTTTCTTATTGATGAACCTGGAAACAAAAAGCAAATTTGTAGGCCATCTTTCTTGCATTTAGCTGTGATAGCTTGTATAATTTTTTATTTAATTGCTTGGACTATTCATTTTGTTGCAACTCTCGGTTGTTATTTTCGTTACTAAGAATCTACAAGCTTGTAGACTTCAACCTTTTGATTGCTTTCGGATAAAATGTAGCTTTGTCTGAGGTTATCTTCAGCCAAGTTTATGTGTACCTATAGAGTATGCTCCTGTAGTCCTGTGTTCCAAATATACCATGTGCGGGATGCCTACAAGCTTCTTGGTGTGGATCGTGATGCATCTGAAGAAGAGATCAGGAGTGCAAGAACTTTCTTATTGAACTGCTGGGCGTGACGCAAGTGAAGAAGCTATTGAAGGTGCTTATGAAAAGATAATAATGAAGAGTTACCAGCAGCGGAAGAAAACAAAAATTAATCTGAAAACCGAGCTAAAAAAGCGGGTGGTGGAATCCCCTACATGGGTTAAGACGCTGCTTGGATACTTTGAGGCACCATCAATGGATATTATTTCCAAAGATTATTCATTTTTGCCTTCATTGCTGGATGGAGCATAGCAACTTCTGCTGAAAATGGACCTGCATTCCAGGTATGTTCTTTGATTCCTGACCTTTCAAGGTCTACCATTTTTTACTTAATCAGATGTTTCAAAATCCGTGTCTGTTCAAAGAAGTTAACTTAGAGAATGTGTGAAATGTGACTTGTGGATATCACAGAAGTACCCATTAAGTGTCATTAACTTCTAACCGAATACCAATATGATAAAATCACAATTGCTGCCGGCTCCCCTGTGCACCTGTTTTTATTCTTTTTATATGACATCTGAGAACTCAATAACCTTTTTTTGTCTCATCCATTTAATAATTGAATTTCTCCAAAGGAATTACATCGATCTATGATCTAGTATACCATGACCATAAATACTAGATTTAGAATATTTACATAGTAGTATTTTGAAGCACTTCCAACTTAGGGATCACTGTATTGACAAGTAGTTGTCTGCAGCTTGCAATATCACTCTTCTCGTGCATGTCCTCCAATATTTGATTTGTCCTTTTAGTTTGTCCTCCGGTTTGAGAGTGATATGCCGTGCTAAAAGAAAGGCGAGTTCCCATAGCCTTGTGCAAGGATAGCCAAAACCGATTGACGAACTGAGTGCCCCGATTGGAAATTATCCACTTGGGTACTCCATGGAGGCAAATGATTTGAGAGATATATAAGTCAACCAATTGGCTCACTTTAAAGGTGGTCTTGACTGGAATGAATTGTGCTACCTTGGAGAAACAGTCGATGGTCACCCAAATGGCATCATGCCTTTTCTGAGTTTTTCGAAAACCAACGATGAAATATATATTGATTTCTTCCCATTTTCACTCGAGTATGGGAATAGGTTGAAGAGCACCCGCTGGTTACTGATGTTCGCCCTTGACATGACAACATATATCGCACTCAGCAACGAACTTGGTGATCTCTCTTTTCACTCGGGTCCACCAAAATCGTTGACACAAGTCCTGATACATTTTGGTGCTTCCTCGATGAATGGAAATAGGGGAATTATGAGCTTCTTAGAGTATGAGGGACTTCAATGTGTTGTTCTTGGGCACGACAAGACGGTTGCTGAACCAGAGAAATCCATGCTCATCCTTAGAACAACAAGTGGTGCCTACGGTTTTCATCTCCTCCTTAATTTGCAGATTCCAGCACATGTGAACTGAACAGTCTTGATTTGGTCCTCGAGGGATGGTTTCACTTCAACAGCAACAAGGAAACCTTGCTTAACCATCTCAAGGTTGAGCCGTTGAAAGTGGTTCTTGCACCTGAATCATCAAATTATTTCAATAGGCTTTCTAACTTAATGCGTCAGCGACGACATTAGCTTTTCCAAGGGTGTAGTTGAGGCCTATATCATAATCTTTAATTAGCTCCAACCATCTTCTCTTTGTCTTAAGTTCAGATTTGGTTGGGTGAATAAATACTTCAAACTCTTGTGGTCCAAAAATATTCTGCAGCGATTACTGATGAGATAATGTGGCTATATTTTGAAGGTATGAACCATAGCTACTAGTTTTAGGTCATGCGTGGGATAATTGAGCTCATAAGTGCGGATTTAACGTGAAGCATAAGCTACCACCTTGCCCTTTTGCATGAGAACACACCCAACACCTTATACACATGTAGTAGAATAAGTCGGCTAAAACACAATAGAATTATGCAGACCCAGTAAAGATGGACGGGAATTCAGCATTACTATCTGCACTACAATCAAATTGACAACCACCGGAGTCAAAGAAAAATATCCGCACAAGCTTGAGCTTTTGTTATGCAAATATTGATGTACAGTACAAATCTTCTCAACATTTATTATGCACAGAAAAACACAAATCTAAACGTTGCGCAATAACTGCTAAAAGAGGTCAAAATCAGGTCGGAAGCCACAATCAAATTACTGTGTCAGCAGAAGCTAACCATTTGACAAACATTTTTGAAGTTTGAACAGCTAGTTTACACTACCTGTACTCAGATCAGGGTAAAAGGGATGAACAGTTCTCTGAATTAAATATGGTGGATCAAGCCTCTAGACCTTTCGGTTCGAAAGGCCTACATGACAAGGCGACAACAAGCTGGAGCAGGATCACATCAGAGCCCCAAGTGCGGTGCTCGGGAT
The DNA here is from genome assembly GCA_019208055.1 of Stipa capillata. Lineage (NCBI taxonomy): Eukaryota > Viridiplantae > Streptophyta > Magnoliopsida > Poales > Poaceae > Stipa > Stipa capillata. Next base: position 48,872 of record JAGXJF010003366.1, read on the forward strand.
CAGATGATTAATCACAATCACTAACAAGCGCGCGACAACGACACCTGAATCAAGCAAATAAGACTAAAAAGCAAAAACCCATTGCTGGAGAAGCCCCGGCCCTGCTGTTCAAGTCGGGACCAACAGCTCCTTCTCAAATGGAGAGGTCCGTAGCACCCGTGCCGCCACGTTCGCCACCATCGGCCTGGCTGCTGCCGTCACGCGTGCCGCCACATCGAATCCTGCCACCATCTCCGCCGCCGTCGCCACCCTTGTTGGACGAAGCCCTAGCGGTTTTCACGCTAGAGACAGAAGAAGCGCCCATGGAGGAGCGGAGACTGCGAGCAATGGGAGCGCAAGGGTTCCTTTCTTTTTTGCTACCGAGGCAGTGGAGGTTCGAGGGGGGAGGAGCAGGACGAGAGCATCCAGGCGTTGTAGAGACTGTGGCCTAGGGTGAGGGGTGGGATGATGAATCCCGGTTTTGTTGGTTTTTGTAAGATCAGGAGGGGGAGGGGGGAGCAGGACAACCAAACTTCCTTTTATAATAGATGCACTTTTGATATCTTTTAGCTTCTCAACATGTCAAGATTATATAGCTTCTATCATATATTTGGGAAACGAAACATCAATAATATCACTGACCAAGACAACAGCGTAAGTGATATTTGAAGAGGCTTTTTACGGTACATCTTACTGCTAGAGAACAGGAGCAGTATAAGTCTTATCTGACCATTGATTTTGTAGGGTATTATAGACTATTTACACTCTGTAAATAATAACCAAATGGCATTTTTGAGAATGTATATCAGCCCGTTTCATTTCGGAGGGTTCATCCGCACAGGCGAACAACAGATGTCTCACTTGATGGTGAATAAATGGGTGAATTTTTGAACTGATCCAGATCTGAGCCAGCATCCAAGAATGACTAGATATCGGAGAATTAACAACCAGCACATAGCAAAAATTCAGGATCTGAGGCATGGTCGCGTGCGCCAAAAAGAGATACCAAGCAATACTCGGTTTACGAATTCGCCCAACGAAATGCCACTGCAAAGATCTGAACTATTTCTTCCATGCATCAACCAATCACAAGGGGATTCACCGGAAGCAACTAGCCATAAGAAATCAAAACTGATCAATTTGTTGCAACTGTGACCAAACCAAGAGATGAATTTGCAATGTCAATTTGGCAATTAGCATCGTAGCCCAAATCTAAAAGTGGAAAAACAATCTTGCTGAATTAATCACCTAATTGCTGCTTGGATCTGTCGGCGGCCTTCACCAGCGAGCCAATACCGGCAGCTGCATTCTTGGAACGGGGCCTTACTGCATGCGTACACACAGATTACAGAGAGAGAGAGAGGGAGATGTTTGGTTTGGTCCAAAGAGCGAGCCAGGCAAGGAAGGGGAGGGAGAGGAAATCTCCGATGTGTGTGGTGACAAGCGAGCGCGTCGAACTTGGCGGCGGAGAAGTATACGTAAGTGACTTGGAGGAAGCCGACGACGAGGCTGATGCCGAAGTTGTGATGCTCCATTGCGCAGGCCGAAACTCTTGAGCAGCCTGACAGTGTCGTGGTGGTGGTGGTGGTGGCCGCCGCTGCCGCCGTAGCCGTACCCCATCTTGCCACCACCACCCTCCATGGCTGCCCCTGCCCCTAGCGCCGCCGGGATAGCCAGCCTGAAGTGCGTCTGGGTGGTACGCGGGGAACGGCCGTGCGGGATTGAAGTATATTGCTTTCAATTTTGCCCCCGAGACCGGTATACTACCTCATACTGCTTGAGTTGGATTACATATACTACTTATAGAATTCAGTAGTATAGATTAATTCCCACCATTAGATTTTTAGAAATGGACAGCTAATAGCTATTGGTGGGTACCGTAAAAGGCCTCTATTTGAATGCTACTTATAAGTCACACAAAAATCTAGATCTTGCATGTAGCAAAAGCGAGTAGCAAACAGGTACACTGCAAAGCGAAAACATGATTTCTTTTTTAGTGTTAACTTTGAAAGTTACACAAAACATAATAAAAATCAAATAATGCCAACTGCGGACAACTGATACCATCAAGAAATGCACCAGTTCCACCCTAACCATCTGCATTTCACAGTACCGATAAACCATTTCTCTGCCGAACAGGTCAATTGATATGTAGTCTGCTGAAATAGTTGCTCAGCAAATTAAAGTAACTGGAACCACTGCAAGGTTGACAGACCAGTTGTCCAATGACATGCACAGAAGTAACATATATAACTGCAGATTGAAAAGAGGGAATTCGATCTCATGGAGCGAATAAGATAGATTCTGGATGGTTCGGTTGCTTCAGTCAGGGGGGTTGCTCTTCCTGCTCATGCATAGAATGTCTCTAAATAATTTTCTTGAGCCAAGCTGTTTCTGCATTCATTCTTGAATTTTACTGAAATTTCCCTTCAGTGTCCTCTGATGGCAGCTCGAATGACCCAACATTTAGGGTTGCATATTTTGTCTATCTATGAAAGATGACTGGACCAAATACGATATGCACCTAGAAAATTGGACGTGCATATGTCGGTTCTGGCAAAAGCACCTGCATATTATAATCTCAAATTTACTCAGTCAACCGAATATAAGCATCACGGAAGTCCACTGGCTCCTTTCTTGCCTTCAGCGAAGGTAGCAGTGCCGTCTAGCACTCTGGCGAAGTCGGGCGCTGATGCCACGGCGATGTAGCGACGTCGGATGAATTCCCCCTTTTTCTAAATGCTTGCCTTTCTTTTTCATATTTTGGGGTTGGGTTTATCTGATGATGAGTCTTGGTCACTTGGAGACTAGCTACCTTCGAGTGAAGAGCACTCGTTATTCCCATGGGGATGTATTGCCGGTAACGGTTCGAGAGATAGACTGGACATAATGTATGGTGAATTGATGATTAATTGGGGTGTGGACTGCCCCCGAATGAATTGGAAATGATGACATTCATATTATTATGTTCGTGTGTGTGCTTGTAAGTTGCTATTATCTCTCTGTGGTTGTTCTAATCTATGCGCAGATGTTACCCCATTGTTATACCTTGGTTGAGATGGCTTCCGGCTGTTATTAAGTTGTTACTAATATCTCCTGAACCTGGAATTAAAATGATATAGTTTATGTTTACTTTATCCTTTTTTTATGCAACTTAACTTGATTAAGATTATGAACCTTCCCCACTTGTCAAATATGATTAATACCATGTTTTAATTAATTGATGAGCAATGTCTTGCGAGTACGGTGGTTGTACTCATCTAGGTTTATCCTAGGCAGGTTCATGGAGCATTTTGGAGTTGACGTTCGCTGCTTTGGTTACCACTTTCGGCTTCGACTTCCTTGGAAAATTTTGTGGGCTGTTTTGAGGTGGTTTCCCCACCATCTCGGTGTTTTCCGTTTATCTTCCGCTGCCGTTTTTAACGTTGTATTTAAGGTAAACGACCTCCAGGTCGCTATGCATGAGCAATAGGTACTTATCCCAGGTTCGGGAAGTGTGTATTATCCATAACTCTTTTGTAGTAGAGTTTTGTTGTGATATCGAGTTGTTATTAGGGCTGCCTATATGCAATGCGTGTATGATATGAAGTATATGGGTATGCCGTGAAGGGTTAAAGTTGTTCTCCTTTTTATTACGTCGAGCAAGTATCGGTTGAGTGACCTGCTGGCTGAGATGCTGTGCTGGCTAGGCAGGGTGTGGGTGTATTCTACTGGGCTCTCGAGCGACCCACTAGCCCTTGAGCTAGGTTAGGGTGTGGGTAGAATCGCAGGGCTCCTCCGACCTTGCTTTGCATAGTGAAATTGAGAACGACTCTAAACCTTTACATGGATCTTAGAATTGTATGTGGTTTTTGAGAAATTTAATCGCTTCCGGCCGGCTTGACCAACGATGAAGATGTACGACGTTGGTAAGCTTATGGTGCGTTGGTCAGGTATCGGTCCACTCCGCCTCGGTGTGTACGGCGCAGGTACCACGCCACCAGGTCAACTGGTCCCTCGGTCCTTGGTGATTATTTGTTCCCCTAATCATATGTAATTCTAGGGTCCGTGACAGACACGCGAGAATGCGATAGATGCATTAGACTGCGATATCAATATGTAGTTTCTTGTGCAGTATAACCGCAATAGAGCGTCGTCACCATTGTGACATTGCGGTTACACTGCACAAGACACTCTTTCCAAGAGAAGTGTCTTGTGCAGTTTAGCGCAGTGTCACAAACGTGACGGAGAGGGGAGAACGGCGGCCTCCGTCGGTGCCGGCGTCGCTGCAAGGCAGAGGGCGGTCGCCAGCCTTGAGGAAGAGGCGGTGACCGGATCCGGGCTCGCTCGGGGAGGAGGCAGCGGTCGGATCCGGGCTCGAGGAAGAGGCGACGATCGCATCCGGGAAGAGGCGGTGACTAGATCCAGGCTCGGAGGGGCTCGGGGAGGAGGCAGCGGTCGGATCCGGCCTCGAGGAAGAGGCGGCGACCACATCCGGGCTCGGAGGGCTCGGGGAGGAGGCGGCGGCCACAGCATGGTGCGAAAGAAAGCTAGGGTTTCAACGCGGCAAAAATGACTAGGCCGTCCTGCATTTATAGATAGAAGAAGTCATCATAGACGGGCCAAAATTTTGCCCGCCAGTGCTAGTTTGGTCATCGTTGACGGGTTTTCTACCTGTCCATCCTGACATTGCAGGTCAGCACTGACGGGTAGTTTTCCTACCCGTCTGTGATAAATGATGTCATCACTGACGGGCGTAAAACCTACCTGTCACTGAAAGTCGTCACTGACGGGTTGTTTTCTGATCCGTCAGTGATGATATCTTTGATAATAGCCTTGACGCTTTTCGCATATTCATCACTGACGGGTTGTTTTCCTACCCGTCAGTGAAGTGATATCACCACTGACGGGCGCAGTTTACCCGTCAATGATACTGATCCTGGATGACGTTGTTTGTAGTAGTGAACTATATACTGCAACCATTCATTTTACATGCTACAGCTGTTTGTTTTTTTATGCTGTAACTTCGTACATGCATACTTGCATGCTGTAACCATAGGAGGTAAAAGCTGCAACCACAGAATTATAGTGCTGCAACCATTTATCTTGCATGCTGCAACCTTTTATTTTTTTATGCTACAACTTCGTACACTCATGCTGTAATCATGCCACTAGAATATTCTCATGCCACTACAATAATTGACGCGGAAGTTGCATGGAACATATGATTAGAGTTCCATCGAGATGATTTGTTGCGATGCAACATGCATGTGGGAGTTTGTATGTGCTGTAAATTGTTATGATGCAATTACTGCGATTGCAGCATCTTGTTGTATCAAATGAAACAAATTAGATAAATGGTTGCAACATGGCACAATTTTCTGGTGGCGATGGCAATTCTGTAAAGACCTAGGAATTATGTGTGGTGGTGGCATTTTTCTAAATATCTAGAACTATAGGAGCGGTGGTAATTTTGTAATTTCTGTGATTGTTGATCGGACGGTGCGGGAGATTTATCTCATGGGCCAATCGGACTGTGCGGCAAGGGTTCGATTTTTGCCTCCGACGCCTAGTCATCACCTATATCTTTTCATATTTCAGTAGACTTCCTAGATCTTACTCTCCATATTTCACATCCTATATTTTGTTGATATCTTGTTACCAACAAATAATTTGTAATAGCGATATTTTGATCAAATTTTCGAGGAACAGCAAAACTAGGAAAATGCACATCATACCATGAGACCACAATTCTGAAACATCAAGTATGGATATCCCGACTACCAATTTTCTTGCACACATGAAAAGTTGTTCTTATTACCACATACATCAGACAAATAAATAAGCATACATGACAAGTTCAATTCACCAGCAAATTGATCACACAAACCAGCATAGCAAAGATTCATAGTCATGAATTACAGATACTCCAGCAATGTGTCCTCCGAGATAATCGAATAAGCAGAAAAGAAAAATCCCCCAACTCTCGCAGATGTGAAGTTCCGCAACAAATCCATCAACGCCGCTCCTCGGTTGTCTCCACCCTGATCGTAGTGCTTCCTCCCAACCACAGAGCACATCGACAAGGGAATGATTCATCCAAAAATCAACAGAGTCAACTAGAAATTGTAAAAATAAAAAATTATTTCATCATTTCAACAGATGAGAACAAGGAAACGGAGATGACCGATTTGTGAAGAATTTGATCAAACGCTAGGAGCAGCCTGAGATTGTGATGAACTTATGCGCATCAGCCTGAGTTCGCCAAGAAGAGCACTGTCTTGGAGTCGGAGTTCTTGGTTGGGGCGAGGTAGGCCAGAGGCTGCCCGTGAGGAGGTTCAATGAGAGGTCGACAAACCGGAGGTTCTCGCTGCAGGACACGTTGCCGGAGAGCAGCCTGATGAACCTGTTCTCGGTGACGCTGACAGCAGGGCGAGCAGTGTCAGCGGGAAGGGCCCGACGAACCTGTTCTCGGACACATCCAGCCACTCCACGAGACAGCAGAGAGGGACGGATCCGGTTGCCGGGGATCAGATCAGCACGGATCCAAGCCGTCTCCTGCAGCTCCCCATGCCTCGCCCTCATCACATCACCCCTCCCTTCCCTGCTACCCTCGTTATTAGCGACTAGAGAGGACTCATATCAGGGATCCAAGCCACCTCCTCCACTCTGCTGCCATGGAGGACCAGAGCTCGACATCGGCCCCGACCTCATCGTCCCCACCTCGTCGTCTTCCCTCGACCCCACAGCTACCTCCTCACCTGAGCCGCCCACGAGCACACCGGTGGAGGGCGATCGATGCAGATCTGGTGGAGGGAGATAGAGGGGACGGCAACGATGAGCATAGGACGGAACGCTCCGCGTGTGGCAGTTGGTGAGATGTAGAACGGGGGAGCTTCGCTAGAAGTGGCGATCCAGAGCGGGATAGGAAATCTGCTGAGCGAATTTTCCATCGGTTGACTCTAAATTTGGCTAGCAACACACTGTGTATACTCTTAGCACCTGTGCTAACCATTGCATGATGAGAGGCTACGAAGGAAAAGGCTAGAATCGTTTCCTGTATAAGCACCGATGCTACAAAGTAAAAAATAATTTTTTGCAACCGCTATACTGCTTTCTTCCTCGTGCCCTCTCCCAAATCCGGCGGTGTTGCCTACTTCTCCCAAAACCGGCGCGGCACCGCCACTCGCCCAGATCCGGCGTCGCGACAAGGAGGAGCTCCTAATCGGGTCGCCATGGATCTCGCCGCCGGCATGAGGCACGGGCTTGATGCCTTTGAGCTTCATCCAGAAAGCCACCTTTAGAGGTAGGCAGCGACCTCGACGGCCACCAACAGAGACATCCTTCCCGTGCCTTCCCTGGCTCTGGCGGGGGAGGTCGAGGTCGAGCTCGCCTTCGTTCTCGCGCTCCCCTCACGCCAACGGAGGCCGTCGAGCTCGAGCTGGCACCGATAGACGACGACGAGGTCGCGGGTTCGAGGAGGGGGGCCAAGTAAAGGAGGGCTCCGCTGGCACCGACGAATGAGGACGAGGTCGCGGGGTGGAGGGGGAAGGGGAGGGGGCAGAGCAGGGCGTCGCCGGAGGTAGATGGGGGCAGAGGAGGATTTCACATGAAGTTATTGCGCTGTCGCGGGAAGGAAGACGAGCGGGTGGGGAAAGTGGCCAATTTTTTTCCCATCTCACTTGAAGTCTTTTTTTCTCACACCACTTGCTGTGGAAAGGCTAGCTAAGAAATCTGACAGGTACAGTTGGTCGTGCTTTAACAGCATCTCTAACAGCTTCTCCAATTACACTTTTCAAATTTTCATAGTCATTTAAAAAGATTTTTTTCATATATATTTTATCTCTAACAGCTTCTCCACATTTTACTCTCCTATATTTTAGCACATTTAGGATCAAAACACAATACCCAGGTTGTTAACATTGCCGGTATCCCGAGTTGTCATCGAGACAAGCGTGCAGGTAATGTTGCACTCATACACAACAACTAAAAACAAGGCAAGCTAATCTGAGCAAAGTTAACAAAGTCTTAAAACATTGAAATCAATTAGCATTTAGCTCCACCTCGCAACTAAACTGTACAAGTTCCATTTCTTTCCACCCGCCCAAAACACACATCACCTCTGCACCTTTCGCTTTCTTGCTCTTCTCCAAACTTGGGGCCGTCCATACCTAGTTTGATAGGGCAAAACTGAGGATCCCTCGCATAACTTAGGGCGAATCGCCAGCAGACTCATGCGGAGCAGAGAATTCGTTAATCATTTGCACTCATCGAGAGTGCAATAACTCATACCTGATCCCCTGCATTTGGACCATCTTTGTGGAACAGTACAGGACGACACCATTTGTCTTCATTCATCAGACTAGAATTCTGAAAATGAGAAATCAAAGCACTCCTGCCCTGTATTCTAGCGTAAGCAAGTGATGCCATCTTTTCACTATTGAACTTTTCCCATTTCTTGCCATTAAATGCCTGCAGGATATTAGTTCTCAACACACTGAATTGGAAAGGGCAAGGCAAAGTAGCAAGTGTTCTAACCTTCATACTTTAAGGTCAGGGTGTATATACCTTGTAAAATGGAATTAAGTGCCGTGGATCGGTCATACTGATGAAAGCACAGCCCACGTTTGCATTTGTTCTGAGGAAAGCATACATTGCCAGCATCAGTGCCTAGAAATTTTACTGCATATTCTAACCTTCATATTTAGAAAAAGAACAGACCTTAAAATCAATTGGAAGGTAGATGAAATCATAGGTTCCACGGTGATTCTCATCAATGACGGCCAAAAGCAGCTTACAATTGTACCTGTTGAGCACATCAAGTTGAGTCGACAGAAGAAAAAAGACTTAGCTTTAGCTTCACCAACCCTCTTAACATCACTCAAACTGATTCAGGATCAAGAGATAGCCACCTAATCAAAATGACAAACCTTTACTAATTCCTCTATCTTCAATCAGAGCCCCAATGCCGGAGATTACAAGGAAAGTAAGTGCAATGCTTCAGAAGGTACGCCAAAGCTGCTCTTTAAATTGGCCTGTTTCTGCTGTAACCATGTGAATCGGTGCACTAGCAGTACCAAGAACACCATCTTTTGAAATGCTGGATTACACTACGGCTTTCTTTCTCCCTTGCTGAAGTAGCAATGCATAGAAATTTTCATGTGATCATCCGTGCGCGAATAAGTTCTAAAACAAATTGCATGTTGCTTATGGCGGTGAAACAAGAACTTTAATTAACAAAAAATATGATCTGTTACAGGATGAGAGTAATATCGCATGGAAATAAAAAACTAGAAAAGAAGTTAGGACAGGAGGAGTGCACTTGAAGAAACAGCGGGCCTTTTGCACATAACAATCAATTGCGACGAAGTAGTAGAAAGCCATGTTCTTGATGCGGAGGCCGGAGTAGGTGTAGATGAGGCTCTCGGTGGACATGGGGAGCTTGGAGCGCCTGGGGACGGTGGCGGAAGGGACCCTGCTGGCTGTGCTGGTACTGGAGCTGGTGCTAGTGCTGGTGCTGGTTCTGCCGCTGCAGCGCTGCGGCCTCCGACGGTGGAGGCGGCTGCGCGTGCATGGACGGGCTGGGATTCTCTGTGAGCATGCTGGTGCTCCCGTTCTCGAAGTGGTGGATCTGGTGCTGCCGCGGCGGTTTGGAGATGGAGATCTCGACGAATGCGCTGGTGCTGCTGGAAGACGACGGAGGTGGCGCAACGAGACGAGGTGGCGGCGCGTCGTGCGCTTCACAGGGGGACCCCTCGCCGTGGATCTGGACATGGAGCTTGAGAGGGGGACTCCTTGATACGACCCTTGTTACATCTACAATGCCAACTAAACCAATTAAGCAGGTTGGCGCAGATTCCATTGAAGAATCTTGTTTAGTTGGAGCAATTGATATTTTTACCATGATGAAGTCAATCCAAAGGAACAAAAATAGTGCCCTACATGGATTAGTGCGTGAGGGCCAACTAGGTTTGTATGTGCATGGCACTATTCAATCAAGTGCAGACCAGAAGGAGCAAGGGAAGATTAGCAACTTGAACCTAATAAATTCGACGTGTACAAGTCCTCAAGTTTTGATAATTGCTTTCATTGCCATCCGGATTACACCGATGGAGGAAATCAGGCCTACTTTTCATACTCCCTGCCACATGATTTTTATTGGAGGAATCCCAGTCCAAATCTGATTGGTTTAGGCATTGAATTACGTGTGTCCTTTTAATCCCTGTTTGCATCCGAGTAGAACAAGGAGTTGAGTTAGAGTCCTTTGTTTTAAATACTACCAAGTCTTTATCGTGAGATATATTTAGTAGGATTAGTCCTTATTATCTTAGGGATCAAGTGGTGAATTTCTTGTAATTGGATTGGAGTCGGAGTTCGTAGTATATGGTAGGTTAGGATTGGTTAGTTTGTGCATCTAGCTATATAATGGCAGGGGCCTTCGGCCTTTGAGGCAGAGTTGTTTTTTTTAGTTCAATAAAATAGAAAATGCCTTGGATTGGGAGGCAACAAAGATGAGTTCTTGTGATCCTTGATTGAGAAGTTGACACTGCTGTGCATGAGATTGGTCTCGTGATCAATTTCCATGCAAATTTCTTCCTTCGGCTTCTTGTCTCTCGCTAGATCCGAAAGCTTCCTTTTCCATTCTATTTCTTCTACAACTACTGTTGCTACTGTTTGTTGAGTTCCATCAAGTATCGTAAAAGATCAGGCCACAACAACAGATCAAGCCTCGCCTTGGGGTTTGGTCCTCATCACTCCTACCCGTGGATCTGGCCCTGGATGGACAGTGACAGTGCTAGGAGGCGGCGCGGCGAGCAAGAGGGAAGTAGCGGAAGGGGACTGTGGGGACGAATGCTCGAGCTCAAGATGAAAGTGGACAAATTGTGGGCTGGCCACAACTCTATCCACACGAGCCCTCAGTACATAGATTTACGTGGCTTACCATTTAAGTGTTAAATTAATGGGCAATGCGGCACCGCAATAAACCATATAATTACCACTTGTATACTATGAGTCAGACTTGTAGTACTGATTTGGCACTTCATAATGCGAGTAGTTCCGGTTAGAGCGTATGTATTACCACTCTTCACGTCGCTATAGTCTAGTTCAGTTCACAGGTTAATTCACGCAAAAGCTGCAGCTATCGGAGTTGTTAACTTGTACATGTATACGTTCATGCAGATGAATTCGAGAAACTGACTTCTGCTCGGCAGTACTAATATCATCAGGGACGTACTAACCCAGAATAACAAGCCATTAGGCTGTTGTTACAGTTAAAGCCCAATTCATCTTGGTTTAGGTTAGGGTTTTGATCTGTCAACGGCTAGCATGATCATCGATTGAGATGACTAGTTCTGTGGCATCAGTTCAGAATGAACAAATTCCATCAAGGCTATAATTTCTTGTTTCACATAAGTTAGTGTGAGGTACAGTACAGCAATTATCACAACTTTGGCTGCAAAAGAGGTTGTCGTTGAAAACAAATAGGCAGCTAACTAGTGTATCATTTATTCGATCGAAAGGAGAAAGAGAAAGAACCGACTTGCTATTAAAGAGGTGTAAACATAAACAGAGTAACCCTAGGTAATTCATCTACTAGGCAAATACAGAAAGAGAAAGAACTGGCTCTAGCTGCTAGCTGCAAGCGCCGTCGCTGGCCCTTGTGGGCTTTGTGGGCTTGCCCACATACGTCACTTAGATTGAGTGGGCACCCGCATGGGCCACTTAAGCCTCTTTTTGCGGGTGGCGTAAGTGGAGTCCGAGCGTGCCCTGGCGGTTGACGGATGCAGAGCCAGAGTGCGAGCACAAGTATGAAGAGTGAGCGAGTCAGGATCTAGAGCGAGATCGGATGGGGATGCAGATATTGTTGGAGCTCTGTTTTCAACTACTTTAGCTAAATATAGCTATGGAGAACACTCTATGGAGGCTATTGGAGTTGCTCTAATAGTCCAATCGGCCATGCCGGCCCTCCCAGTCGACTCATCTCACATACATCTCCTGACTTCGTCACCTACACACCCCTCGAGCTCTGCTCCTCCTCTGCCACCCCCTCTAGCTCTGCCACCTCCCGTGCCCGGCTAGCTCCATGTGCCTTACAAAACAATATGTAAATTGACTTGTGGAAGCTTAGATGCATATTATGCCAGGCCTTGTAATTAGATCTATATATTGGTCTACACCTCAACTAGGGCCACAACACATGAGATAAAAATTTGCAACAACACAGATGCATAGTTTACGTGCATACAACACAAAGGTAATAATAGGGTCGTAGATGAGTTACCGTTTCCCTAGCGGTTTGGTCAACCACCGTGGTACACTTTATTTTCTCGATGGTTGCGGAGTACTAACCGTCGAGAATAGGTTTGTGTCTCCGACGGTTGAGGACAATCAAACGCCAAGGATAGTTTTATATCCCTAATGGTATGTAAAAAAATGCGCCGGGTTAGTAGAGTATCCCTGGCAGTGGAAGACAACCAACACTAGAGATATTCTGATGCGAGAAGCCAGTCGCCTGAAGCATGTTGCTATCTCCGGCAGTCATCTAATTGCTAGTTTACTGGCTATCCTCAGGATTTGCTAGCCATGCCCTCTAAAGAAGATACAGCCCCAGTTGCATAGAATCATGCAACGCATTTCACATATACTTCACAGCACAGGATAACATTTGTCATTTACATCACACATATATACATCACAACACTTAAAATGCACTTAAAACTGTCACAGACATATCACATATGCACTTAGAACTGTCACAAACAGCTAGCTAGCATTCCACATTTACAAACACCATACCTAGAATTGCAAAATTCACAAACAGCTAGCTAGCTTATATACCAACCTTAGAAGTCGCATTTAACCATTCATAAATAGCACTCAAGTTGGAGACATAACTTCAAACTTCATACTCTCTCCATCTATCTATGTCAGGCGCATCTCCCTCACGCTCAAAGATCAACACGGGCACGAGACGTCCCGAAGAACCCCTATTAACTGCCGCGGTCACGCTAATAATCCCGATTATCACGCGCTGCAGTCAGCGTGATAGAAAATGAAAGCAAGCATGCGTGCATGGCAAATGAAACAGCTTGGCAATTTGCATGAGATCTGACACGCAAATAGACAAATTTTTGCTGCGAAAACAAATGGTCGAGCAGACAAAATTTCTCTTCCAAATGTAACGCGCGATTAATGAATAGACAAGATTTTCATTTCAATTTTGGCAGGCGCCAAAACGCTTCCTATTCTCTTCGTATAAGTAGCGGCATAGAGTATACAGCCATGAACCACTTCAAATCTACTTCATCTCTCTTCTCCTCTCTTCTCTCAGATGGTTGACAGCAATGATGGCCGTACAAATTGATTTGAACTTGCCATGGAACTGGGACAAAATTGAAGAAGGTTTGCCTCACTACCTCAGAAAACCCCTTCACTGACGGGCACTAAAACCCCACCGCTGACGGGTTTCTTGCCCGTCACTAACGTCACGTCAGTGGAAGTCTCACTTTCACTGACGGGCACAAAGCCCGTCAGTAGATGTCCACTTTCACTGACGGGCACAACGCGCCCGTCAGCAGAGATGTAGTGCAGGGTGCCTGGAAACATCCTGACAGTGCCTTTCACTGACGGGCTCGTCAGTGATGAGCTATTTCCACTGACGTGTACGTTTCCGTGCCCGTCAGTGAAAGTATGATCACACTTTTTAAAAAAAAATTCTAGAAAGGCAATATGAAGAATATACAGCAATTAATATGTCAAATATTAAGCATATGTAACATTTAATATCAGAAATATGAATCACATATACTAAATTAATATCACAAATAGTAAATACACATATATAAACAAGTTTACAACGAATTAAAACGACAAACAATTGAATTTAACAATGTTTATTCTCACTAGCCCTACTAATCTACGTCTACGACGCTTCGCTAGTACTTGCAGGGCGGCGGGAAGGGGGTAATTGGACTCCCGCGTAGAAATCTCCGCTTGGCCAGATGACTTCGTTGTTGATGACGTACGCGAAGGTCTTCTGGATGCGGGCAAAATCCTTCCTCCAGTCGTACTTTTCCTTGGCCAGGTCGTGTATGAAGTTATTGAACTGGTCGTGGCTCCAGTGCGGGTTGTGGGACATGACGAACGCGTCTATGTGAGCGCAGACGTAGTACCCACATGTCACACTATTTTTCGGCTGTTGCCTGCAAGGGAAGTTAAATTTGTGGATCAGCTTCTTGCTCTTGCTCTCTGATCGTCCCCCCTGCAAGTTGTATTCCCAAAAGGCGTCTTCCAGAACTTCCTTAATTCCTGAGAAGTCCCGCTTGGCACTTCTTTGGGAATCAAAATAGTATATCATTCTGGAAGGCTTGTGGATGATGATGAGGATCCAGTGGTCGCTGCGTAAAAGGTAACAAAGGAATATAAACAGACGGGAATACGTGATTAAGAACAGCAAACTAGGAACGCTAGTAAGTAACTTACGGGGGGTTGTATGGCATGAGCAAGTAGTCCTTATCCTTATGGTATATCAATGATGCGGTGATAAAATTTATTAGGACCTGCTTCGCTTCTCGTATATAGTACTCGTTCATGATGACCGGATCGATTATTCCAAAAGCGCAGCTGGGCAGACGCCTAGACTCTTGGGCTTGGTAAAGCGCCCATAGCCTGACGAGCATGGTGTCGAGCTGGAAGAGGTTGAACAACATAAAGATATCTTCAAAATTGATGTCGAAGGTGTCATGCTGTCTGTCCAGGAAGAAACCGAAATCTTTAGGCACCTCGACCTTAAAGTGTTGCACATAATCATACCGATTCCGTGCCCTCATCATGATCGTGTCATGGAGCAGTTTCATCTGCGTGGGCAACCTCTGCACCTCATCATCTGGGAGCAAGGGCTCACCTGCCTCGTATACTATTCGTCGAGGCTTCTTGATGGTTTCGGCAGATGTCTGAAAGGATAAGGCCTTCTTCTTGCTGTCCTTGCTTGCCTCCTTCGCAGCGGTGCCACCCCGCCTGTGTGGTCTTTTTCTTTTCCTCTCTGGCTCCAGAGAGGAGGCCCTCTTGCCTCCCGTCAACGCTTCGCCCACCGCGGCATTGAGCGTGCTTGGAGATAATATCTTCTTTTCCGCTGCGCTCGGGTCATGGCGATGCTTGGTGCGCTTCTCACGGGGCGGCGAGTCCTTCTTGGGTTGCTCCTCCTCCTGGGATGGAAGGATCGTCGTGTGCTGCTGCCCGCCAAGATCGTCGTCCCGATCATCGAACGAAACCGGCGTCCTGCACACGCCGAGCGGAGACGGGCCGGCTCCGGCTGATGGAGAGGGGATAGTTGACGTACTAGGAGATGACACCCCGAGGATTGTTATCTGGCTCTTCGGCCACAGGATGTAGTACCCTTTGCAGTCTCCCAGCTTCGTGACATCCTCTTCAGGGGCGACAGGGACTGTGACGTCACTGAACTCGACGACGACGCGGTCCACCTGCACCCTCGCCATGTGGGAAGGTATTGCAACGTTGTGGCATGTCGCGCCCTCCGCCATTGGGAAGACTAGGCCGTGTGCAACCGTCTTCTTCACGCCAGGCAAAGGGATTGTGAGGTGGCATTTTGTGGGATCCTGCGTAATAAACAATGTGTCGAATTAGAGCATTGTTATCTGCACAATTCTATTAATTAAGTGATTCATGGTGGCGACGAAGCTTACAGCGATGTCTTCGATTGGACTTGGCGACTCGGGGGCATTGTCGGAGGCTGAGGCGCAGCTGCTCCATCCAGCAGGATAGGAGCCCTGATGTCCATGAGGATGGACAGTTGTGGGCTGCCTTGATCCTTAGAAGTTCTAGCGTGACTGACAGACGCGTGTGCTCAGGATCGCAGGTGGGATACAGCGGTTTTGTCGAGTCTTCCATCAGTTTCGCAAACTTTGCGACCTCTCTTTCATCCTCGGGGTCTTCGACCACCTGATCCACCATCTGACTGTCCCTCAACATTTCAGCTAAATTGTTCCCCGCCTCCCCCGTCAAGTAGTCATCCCTACATTCCGAAATATGGTCTTCATCTTTTTCTGCGTCTCCATGTATGGCCTCTGCTTCTAAACATTCACGAGTAGATAAAATTTCTGTCTCCTCCTCACCGTGACTTGTCCAACGTGTATAACCTTTCATGAAACCTTTAGTCAACAAGTGTAGCTGCAGCATGCCTCTCTCCTTGAACATTATCGTGTTCTTGCATACGAAACACGGACAACACATCTTGTTCGCACCCTTTTTCTCCCTATCTTCCTCGACCACATCTAGAAACCCATTCAGAGTATTGACGAAACTCCGTGTTGCCCTTTCGCCGTACATCCAACTTCGATCCATCGATCTCTACAACAACAAACTGATTGAGTATAATCCAAATTAACAGAACAAACACAAAATTTATTCTTTTCTTTCATGTACTACGTCGTACCAAAGAGAAGTCGCTCCCTAGCCTTCGAAATAGGGTAAGGAGAGGGAGGAAGAGAAGGGAGGAAATTAAGAAAGGGGAGGGAAGAGAGGAGGGAGGGAGGAGGGTTAAAAGAGCTAGATCTAGATATAGATTGTGTATGTAGGAGGAGGAGAAGGGAGGGAGGGAGGGAGGAGGAGAGGGAGGGAGGGAGGAAGGAGAGGATTAATTAATGATCTAGAGGGAGGGAGGAGGAGAGGGAGGGAGGGAGGGAGGGAGGGAGGGAGGAGGAGAGGGAGGGAGGGAGGGAGGAGGAGAGGGAGGGAGGGAGGGAGGGAGGGAGGAGGAGAGGGAGGGAGGGAGGATCTAGATCTAGCTCTAGATCTAGATGAGGAGGGAGGGAGGGAGGAGAGGGAGGAGAGGGAGGAGGAGGACAAAGGAGAGCAGCAGCTGGTGCCAAAATCGCCGGAGCTGCAGCTGGCCGTGTTGAGGCGCGCGAGCTCAACGGCCAGCTGCCGGCGAACAGTGTTTTATAAAGTTACAGTATTATCACTGACGGGCACTACATATTACACCCGTCAGTGAAAAGCATGCCACGGAGGCATTCCTGGGAGCAAACTTTCACTGACGAGCACTACATAACCCGTCAGTAGAAATCTAAAAATCACTGACGGGCATTCCTAGAACGCCCGTCAGTGAAGGTATGTGTCAGTGGAGCTGACTTCTACTGACGGGCAGCAGGTTACCCGTCAGCGGAATGGCAACCATCACTGACGGGCACTTTCTACAGAGCCCGTCAATGAAGATTCGTGTCGGTGGAGAGACCAGGTTGGCATTCCGTGCTCACTTCTACTGACGGGTCTTGTTTGTGCTCGTCAGTAGAAGTTGGACATCTCCTCCAGTGGGTGACCATCGCTGACGGGCCCGTGTGCGCCCGTCAGCGATTCATCTAATCAGCGACGGGCCTCGGGGTGCCCGTCAGTGATTGTGTTGTAGCAGAGATCATTTCTGAGGTAGTGCCTGACCTAAACAAGGAACTGTTTTGGGATGAGTTTCATCAAGGTCAGTTTGCATCGCAACAATTGTCCTTTCATGAGTATAGTCTGTTAGCAGCGCATAACTTGCTTTTGATCCACTGTTGCACAGTCGAATGAGGAGTTCATATGGACGCAAAGGAGGAGGCCTGGACGAAAATGAAGATGGAGCTGAAACCGAAGATAAGCACTGATTGCATCAATCGATCTAGTCGTAGTTGTTGGATGGGTCAGTATGCCGTAGTTGCTCTGGAAATTGCATTGCTGTAGTTGATCTGGAAGTCATTGGTGCTAATTTGCAATTAGTACTCCAAACTGTGCCCTGGCTCAAATTTTTGCAATTAGGAGTAGTACTGCATGCATGGATGTGTGCATCTCTGACTTTATAAACGTTTGGAGGAAGGAATGTTCAGGATCATAAAATGACATCAAGTTCTTCTTAATTAAATAAAACAAGAAGGCTCATGTGCACTTTTACTTCTCCATGCTAGATAGCCAAAGCTTACCTCATGAACCAACTTTTAAAGATTTGTACAATGTTATTTACATAGACGAGAAGTGATTTTATAGGACTAGAAAATTTCACAAATATTACTTGCCCCTATATGAAGACAAGCCACAAAGAACTATGAAAAGCAAAAATTTCATTGAGAAGGTTATGTTCGTAGCTACAACAGCTAGACCAAGGTTTGATGAAGAAGGTAGCGAGATTTTCTCTGGAAAGATTGGCATATTTCCTTTCACTTACACAAGAGAAGTGCAAATAGGCTGGCAAGTACCATGATCACGAAAGCAATGACATCGGTTAATAAGGAAACTAGCCAGGCTTTTTTTGTTAACAAGGTCTTGCCTGCCATCAAACAAAAATGACCACTAGAAGACATCGGAATTCATAGCAAGAAAACGGTAAAACTCACATTGCTATCGACGATGATGAGTTTTGTCTAGCAGCCGAATCAGATGGTTTTGACATCGGTTTGATGTGCCAGCCACAGAACTATCCTGATCTTAATGTACTTGTCCTTGAGTTTTTTGCAGCTATTCAATCATTGTTTCAGAAGTCCTCGCCACAAACAATTGAATACATTGCCACTAAAGTTATCATGGCATATGAAGAATATCCGACGCTAGCGTCTAACCAAGTGTTCCTCACTCAATAGGCTTGCATGAGACAGATCATGCGTGAGAATGGATACTAACATTATGCAATTCTGCATATCAAGAAGGAAGCAAAGGAAAGGAACGGTGATCTTCCTAGAACACTCCAATGTGACCATCAAATTATTGTAGAAGCCATGCAGTTTGTTAATGAGTAAAGTCAATTTGTTTCTTTTGTTGCAGACATTCACTACCAGAGATTTGGTATTTCCTCACGGGTATTTACATTCTTCACGATTATTTAGTCACCGAAACGAGAAGATAGTAATTCTTGTCAGGTATAGTTGCCGACACGAAAGACCAAGAATTCCTGACAGTTATGTCCACACCGACAAGAAAGGTAGACTTTTGCTGACGTTACCACGAAACCGTCAGTAAAGAATGCATGCATTCCTGACGTTCCAAATTATACCATCAGGAAAGCCAAATCGGAGTGCTTGGAGCTAGAAAAAACACAGGCCAGAGAGCACGCAAGACTGAAAATTTATGGCGCTAAAGGATGTGTCGCTTGCGTGGGGCGGAATAATTTTTGGCGCGAAAATTTGGCACATAATTACACTTCCCAATGCCCCTTATCTTCCTCCCCGCCACCCTCAGAATCCGTAGCGTGCTCGTTCCCTCCGCCTTGCCCTCCCCGCCACCGCCGAGCCCAGCCCTCCCCGGCGCCACTGCTATTGCCCAGCCCTCCCCGTCACCGTTGCCCTAGTCCATCCTCAGAATCCTCAGCGTGCTCGTCCCCGCCACCCTGCCCTCCCCGCCGTCGCCGAGCCCAGCCCTCCCCGCCGTTGCCGTCGCCCCAGTCCATCCTCAGAATCCGTAGCGTGCTCGTCCCCGCTGCCCTGCCCTCCCCACCGCCACCAAGACTAGCCCTCCCCGCCGCTGCCGCCATTACCATGCCCTCCCCACCGCCGTCGCCCAGTCCTCCCCGCTACCCAGCCATCTCGGCTGCTCCACTCGCTACTGCCACCCATACCCACGGCTCCAACTCTTCTCTCCCCACTGCTGCTCCCAGCAAAGAAGGACGGAGGCCTCCCCGTCGTCGCCCAGCCCTCCCTGCCGCCGTCGCTGTCCCTTTTCTCCCACCACCCAGCCATCCCCGCTACTCCACTTGCTGCCACCAGCCATCCCCACGGCTCCAACTCTTCTCTACCCGCTGCTGCTCCCAGCAAAGAACCCTCTGCATGTGAAGTCCAAGGCCATCCTTTGCAGTCAAGGTGAGGTTTAGGGTTTTCCAATTCCATGAAATTGTTGCAGATTTTGAGTTTAATTATATGGTTCCTGCTCTTATTGTTCAGTTTTAGCTGTAGATTTCATTCTTATGGGTTAGCCATTGGTTGATTATTGTAGCTCTAGCTCCTCTAGTCCCTGTTGGTAGTTGCTAGTAGCTGGTGAGTTTCTGTTATTTGCTTTCTTAGTATCAAGCCCCTGTTGGTAGTCTAGAAATTTCTAAGTATCAAGTTTTTGTTATTTGCTTTTACCTATTGATGCATATAAGATTAATGATTCTTGTTTAGTTCTGTATTTATTTGCTATTATATGGCATATGTGTGGCCAGAGAGTATGATTTGTACAAATACACCGCTATTATGTTTCTCATAGTTGTTTTTCTTTCAGTGAAAATAAAAGATATTTTTGTCCTAATTCTATGACTCGTTCAACAATACAAAGAACATATCATCCATGGCAGATCATGAATGGATGTATAGTGGTTGGAAGCGTGGTGCACCATCAAATGAATGGGCTGAAAAAAGACTGAATTCTTGGACCGTGCCTTCTCTATACCCATAGTAGTTGAGGCTGATAAAATTAAGTGTTCTTGCTTCATGTGTCATAATCATATTAGGCACAAAAGGTCAAAGATAGAGTTACATTTGTGTACTGATGGGTTCAAGGAAAATTACTATACTTGGACAGCACATGGTGAGAGGCGTGATGATGCTGAACCTCGAGTAGGGCCTGAGGGAGGTGATGAAATAGACCAAATGGACACCATGCTAGCTGACTTAGTTGGTGACCTCCCACCATCAATTGATGAGCCACCAACAGCCTCTGCCCAGGCTTTCTATAGGATGGTTGCTAGTGCAGATGAGTTAGTACATGAGAAAAACTTCATTCAAGTCTGTCCGTTGTAGCTCAGCTACTAACCATAAAGTCACAACACAATCTCTCAATGGCCTGCTACGATGAAGTTGTAGAACTCATGCATGAACTCCTCCCACCAGATTCTAAGTTGCCCAAAGACTTCTACCGCTCCAAAAAAATGTTGGAGGGCCTTGGTATGCCATATCATAAAATTGATGTGTGTTATAATAAGTGCATGTTGTATTATAAAGATAATAGTGAGAAAGAATATGTGACCTTTGTGGTACCTCTCACTATGAGGACAGTCCAAACAAGATTCCTCGCAAGTGTTGCGCTACCTACCCATAACAGATAGGTTTCAAAGGTTGTATGACATGAGAAGACAGCAAAACTGATGCGTTCACATAAAGAAGGCCCCCTCTCAAGCTCCCGTAAAATTGTTCATCCATGTCATGGAGAAGCATAGCAACAATTTGGTGCTGATTTCCTAGAGTTTGCACGACAGCCTAGGAATGTAAGATTTGGTATAGCAACTGATGGTTTCACCCCATACAGCTTGGGTGCTGCCTCATACTCATGTTGGCCAGTATTTGTGGTTCCCTATAATCTTCCGCCAGGTTTTTGCATGAGGCCGGAACATATATTTTTGTCCCTTGTTATCCTAGGTCCTAAACACCCAGGAAAGAATTTGAGTATCTTGTTACAACCTTTAGTAGATGAATTGCTCAAGCTGTGGGATGGGGTAGAAACATGGGATGCTTTGCTCAAGCAAAACTTTAGGATGTAGGCAGCATTCTTGTGGTCTATCCATGATTTTCCTGCATACGGTATGTTTGTAGGTTGGAGCACCCATGGGACTTTGCCATGCCCAGTATGCTTGTCTAACTCTAAGGCAATTCGACTACGTAATGGTGGAAAACCCTGTGGGTTTGATTGTCATAGGTGATTTCTTCCTGGAGGCCATGAGTTTCGAACTCAAGCAAATGCATTTCTAAAGGATACTGTGGTGTTGGATGAACCACCTAGGCATTTGAGTGGAGAGGAGGTTCAAGATCAAATGAATAGGCAAGTACATGACAGCAGGAACTATGGCAAACACACAATTGGACACACAAAAAGCTGTTTTTGGCCACTTCCTTACTTCAATAAATTATTGCTTCCACACAGCATTGATGTAATGCACAATGAGAAAAATATGGCTGAATCTATTTGGAACACATGCTTTGATATTCCAAAGAAGACTAAGGATAATATAAAGGCTAGGCAAGACTTAGCGGTGATCTGTAGCCGTCCTTTACTGCATTTGGACTTGAAGGGAAATGGCAAGTGGCACAAGCCCAGGGCAGATTACTGCATTGATAAGAATGACAAGATCACAATTCTAAATTGGTTTAAATTGTTAAAGTTTCCTGATGGATATGCAGCCAACATTAGGCGTGGGGTTAACCTACTACAGAAGAAGATATTTGGTCTAACAAGCCATGACTTCCATATCTTCATGGAGCGTGTACTTCCTATTGCATTTTGGGGATTCCTACCTGAAATTTTTGGGTTTGCTTGGATAAGCTTAGTCACTTTTATAGGCAGTTGTGTGCTAAACAAATCAGCAAAGATTCAATATTAGCAATGGAGCAGAATATTGTGGTCCTTGAGAAGATACCCCCCCCCACAGGTTGTTTTAATCCTATGCAACATATAGTGATGCATCTTGCTTACGAGGTTCGACTAGGTGGTCCTGTTCACTATCGCTGGATGTATCCATTAGAGAGGTAAACCATAAATCTTAAAATGTATATCTTTACTACATAGTGCTAGAATTAATTCAATGGATTTTCCAATGTAGGCTTATCCAATGACTTAGAAAGAAAGTATGGAATAAGGCATGAGTTGAGGGCTCCATTCTTGAGGCTTACCTTGTTGAGGAGGCCACAAATTTTCTTTCACTGTACTTTAAAGATCAATTGCATTCCATTAGAAATCTGGTGCCTAGATATGATGATGGTGCCTCAAATTTCAAAGTGCTTGTCATCTTGAATTATTTGAACACCCTGGTAGATGCTTCAGCTCACAGGGCTATCGTGACCTAACAACACAAGAATGGAAGGCAGCATTCCTATACATATTAACTAACGTTCCAGAGATGGATGATTTCTTCAAGTATGTATTTAGTTTACACCATTTATCCACATGCAGTTATCAATAATCCTACTATTTTAATAATCTTGAATCTGTTCTTTTAGTGATTTTGGGCAAGAACAATGAAAGGGGCGATTAAGACCGACTGATAAACAAATCAATGAGTTAGGATTAAATGGTCGGAAAGGCACTCGTACCAACAAAAGTGGCCCAGACTTCTTTGATTGGTTCAAACAGCTAGTAATGTCTTACTCACTTATAACCAGTTATTGGCTTTCGTACTAAAATTAATAAATACTAATATATATAATAAAATTGTCTGCAGTGTATGATCAGATCAAGTGTTCACAATGCCTTGCGTCAAATGTCTTACGGGTTCCGTAAAAGAATTTCTTCCTATGGCTGCTATGATGTGAATGGGTATAGATTTCGTTCAGAGAAGTATGAGATGAATAAACCAGGACTAGTCACAACCAATAGTGGTGTTTGTGTGACTTGTAGTGATGAGGATGGCAATGTCATCGAGTACTTCGTTGTTATTGAGGATATCATCAAAATATCATGGGAAGGCAGCATGGAACTTGAGCTAGTTTTATTTGATTACCGTTGGTTCAATCCAACTTCTAGTGGCGTTAGGCGGACTGAAACTTTGGGTTTGGTAGAGGTCAAGCATAGCTCAAGACTTTCAAACTTTGAATCATTTGTAATGGCGAGTCAAGTTACTCAAGTTTATTTTTTGCCATATGCTGGTAAAACCAAACCAGATTTGACTGATTGGTGGGTAGTATACCACGTAGCTCCCCAAGACCGTTTGGCTCCAATTGAAACCAACAATGATTCCAATCAAAATGAAGGGCCAACAGATGATATCTCATTCTTTCAAGAGGACGGGCTGGAAGGCACTTTTGTGATTGATCTAGGAATGGACATAGACATAAATACTTCCTCGACCTCCGATGACATAACTGATCCAAAAGATTTGGAGATGATTGAGAAGCAGACCAATGGTCCTAATCAAGAAGAGGCATTGCCTAGCCAAGAAGACGACGACGATGATGAAGAATATAGTGATAGTGATGATGAGCAAACCCCTGAATGTTATGAGGCTGATGATTTCTAAGAATTATTATTGTACTCCTACATTTGTTGCTTGAACTTTAGTGTCATGGTTCAACATTTTTGATTCATACATCTTCATGTTTATTTGTTGCTTGCTTCTGTATGTACCTCTTTAAATCCATAAAAGTTGGTAATAATGATCACATGTTACACATAATGTGGCAGGAGATGGCGAGGAGCTTTAATCACCGGCCTGGAAAATGACCCGCACCGAGCTGTGCCACAAATGACAATGTGAGTGAGCCGCCTCAAGGAAGAACCAAGAGGGGATGCACCAAATTCAAAAAACCTTACAACGGACAGATTGCAATCGAACCTATTGGTGATAAGTGAGTTATTACTTTTCTGCATTACTTCCATTCTCATTTTCATTTGTGTTTATTTTCGTGTAAATTGTAGACAATTTGAATATGTTGATTTCACACTGGATGATAAAATGAAAAAAGGGCCAATGCTTGGAGTAATTCTGAAACGTCCGCACCCACCTATCATTGTGGTGAAAAATAGTGCTGGAGAGGAAGTAAGTCGCCGACATGCATTTTATTGGCGGTATTATTCTGAGGTTGTGAGCGAAGATGGAGTAACTGCTGCAGAACGTGTGAAGGAAGAGTTTTGGGTAAGTAATGTAGTTCTACTAGTACCGTAGTTCATATAATAGAGAAGAGAAGCTGCAAGTCTAATATGAAAAGAAGCATTACTACTTGAAGGTGACTTGCATTTATATATGTGTGATATTGTTTTTTGTTTGTAGAGTATTTATTCGGTGGGTGAAGGACTTGAAGATGAGGCCAAAAGAAAAATTGAAGAAGAGGATGATTGCGTCTTTGAGAAATATGCAGCCAACTAGTGTAAGAGCATGTTGTACCAAGCTCGTGTGGATGCTTTAAAACACTATTATCATGAAATCAAGAAGCAGCCTATCAAGGATACAGTGGCATGTCGAAAAGAACTTACTTTTGAGCAATATATGCAGTGCCAACTTGATTGGTTCACATATGATGCATGGGAATCCCTCTCTAAATATTGGTGCTCTGATGTTTATGATACAAAAAGGAAATGAGGGCAGTATTCACGCAACAAATCAGAAGATATTGCTCAAAATAGGGGTGGTTTGAGACAATTTTCAGAGACCCAACAATATCTGGTGAGTATTTTTAATAGGCTTAAGTTCTCTGGTGATTGATTGATTTGTAATGTTTTTTTTGACTGATTTGTAATGTTGTTCTTTTATTAAGCTTTTGCTTCACTTCTGTCCATGCATGGTCAATGTGTTTATGAATTGTCCTATGTGAGATTTTGGAAGCTACCATGTAGTAACTTGTTGTACACTACTTTTTTGGAAGCTACCATGTAGTAACTTGTTGTACACTACTTTTATTGATGAGTAAGTGCTCTTAGATCACAATTTTTTAGTGGTTATTTTGCACTTTAATTTGATAATTTCATTGTTAGTCCCTTGTAAACTAATTTTATCCACACCTTGTAGAAAGCCAAGTATGGAGCTGAGAAGGCCACAACAATCAACACATATTGCTCCATGAAGTCAGGTCTTAAAAATTGCAATGGCAGTGGAAATAGTGGTCCAATCAGCAGCCAACGGTCCCAAAAACCTGTGGTATTTTTTAACACTTTGCCTTAATTTTAAAACTTATGAACTTGTATATGTCTTGTAAGCAAATTTTTATTGTTTCAAAGGATGATTACTTTGAAGGCATCCATGCCGAGCATCTAGATGATTGGGAGCAGCAACCTTTCAATGGAAAAGTCATGTATAACACGTCTGGCGGCATGCCGCATGGTCGCATGGCAATAGTAGATGGTGCTCTTAAGAAGGTTGACATCATGGATGCTGCAAAGGCAAGTAACATAAGACCATCCAACTCCATGGCTTACCAAAACCTTAATAGAAGATATCAAGACGCGGTTGACAACAATCGCAACTTAAGAAATGATAATGCTGTTTTGAATCGCCGTTTAAATCGGGCCGATCATCTTATTGAGGTTCTTGTATTCTTTATATGTCATTTTGAAGAGTGTCCAAAGATGATCCTGAAGTTGATACTTTCATTGTAGGTACTATATGGTAAGCTTGAAATAGAAATACTAGATGATGATGTTTCTGAGCATACAACAAATGGGAGTGTAAGTACATATTTCTGTCATGTTTTTTATATCATAGCACATTACTGACATAGCCTATTCATTGTGCATCAATTATGACCAATGTTTTGAGTACTGTGCTGTTCAAGCATAGTGGCTGTGCATTTTTAGAAACATGGTGTATAGCGATGATATAGTCAATAATATTTCATTCCTAGATATGGTAATGAACAAAATTATTTTTCCATTGCCTCTGTTTTTTGTAGGCAATGGGCATGGGCATGGGCATGGGCATGTCTCAGATCTTGGGAGAAAGCATTCATTGTGTTACATGTGTAGCCAAATATTTTTTTTGGGTAAAATTGTTATTTTGTGACATGTAGGCTGCAGAGGCGGCGGCTGCTACGGCTGTAGATGGATCGTCTCATGATTCAGCGCACATTGAAAACCACGAGAACCCTAGCTCTCAAGAGGTGGCCAAGCCCTTGTGTGGAGATCTGAGGTAGCAATAGTGGGTGGAAATATTTTGTTGATTGTAGGTTTTTGTCCTGGTACATGGAGCCATGAAAGGGTGTGGCTGCTATGGTCTAAGTGACTTGGTGAATTAACTAATTGCCTTATGTTCCTTTAACTAGTTTCTTTTGTGGCATTAGTGCAAAGTGTAATGTGTTGAAGCTTGGATGTTTGGATGTATGGAGAAGGCAAGAAAACTGCTTGTATGAATATCTGGTGTGTGAAGGCATTTATATATGAACTATCTTTGTGTTGGATGTTTGGGTGCATGAAAAATACAAAAAATTGGTTGAGAAAATTTGTGGTGGGACTATATCATATATATGTTCTTTGTGAATTTGTGGTGGATGTGTACATATGGAATTATTTTAATTTCAAGTCTGCATGCATGGATAAACTGGGTTACCAAAATGACATTTTTTGTATTTTTGACGGGTAGATATACATTTCCTGACAGTTCTAAAGTCAAGGTTGAGACTGCAAGCCTGACGGCTCTGGAAGTTTTCTTGTCGGTTGCCAAGTCGTCCGTCAGACTTTCTTGACGGTGTATTCTTGACGTTGCCTGACGGGAAAGCAGGTAGATTGACTGGACGGTGTGTCCGACGAAAAAAACTCATCTCTGTCGACAATCGTCAGTAAATACCGTCAGGACATAATTCGTGACGGTTATCCGTCAGCTAAAGACCGCGTTTCCTGATAGTGCACTCTAGATGGTTCATTCCTGACAGGTGCCATCAGGAATGCTCATTCCCAACGGGAATTGGGGTTTTCCTAACAGTTTGTAGCCGTGGGGAAAAACCTGTTCTCCGGTGGTGATTACTGGCAACACCCTTTCTATATTCATCCGCAAACAAGGTCTTGTGCACTATAGCATTACCAAATAATACTTTAAATGAACCGACAAAACAAACGCTTTCTAGCAATGAGTATTCAATATCCGAAATCTAAAAGTTCTTGTTCACTGTATTGCCAAAACAGACTTAAAACCAATTGGATACAACAATTGAATCACAAAACAAGCAAACATTGAATAGATTGTTTAATAGAAATCTGGAAGAAGAATTTTTAACATTTTACTACGTGTTTCTGCACACAAAGCATCGCAATGCTCAATCCATTCTTCAGTCTTTGCCTTTGCAGTAGCCTCCTCATCGCCTTCATCTCTGACTAGGGAATCTAGGACAACCGCGTTGTCCAGCGAGTTCGGGATGAACATGCCACCGAGCGATTCTGTGTTGTCCATGCTTGGGATGAAGCCGCTGTCGAGCAAGTCCAGGAAGCCATCTGTGCTAAGGGAGTCCGGGACGTATGCGCCGTCCAGTGACTCGATATCCTCGTCACTGAAGTCCACGGCACCGTCACCGCACTCCGTGATGACATCTAGCGAGTCGACGTCGTCATCGCTGAAGTCCACGGCACTGTTGCCATGCTCCACGATGCCATCCACCAAGTTGATGTCATCGTCGCCACGCTCCGCAACGCCGTCCAGCGAGTTGACGTTGGTTGCGTCCTCGCTGAGGCCACGCTTGGCAACGTTGATCGCGCCATCTCCGCGGCCGCTAGCACTCCTTCTCTCATTCAGACGTGTTCTGGCGTTCAGTTAAAACAAGCGCTCGCCTTCAGTAATTTCTCGCATTCGGTTCGAAGCGTTGTAGAGAACTACAAAACGGGCAAAGTAAGGAGGGGCAAAACAGGAAGAATGAAGGCAAATACACATTGGGAACTCATACATGCCTTACATACCGGGACAAAACACAAATAAAAATGTGCCTAATAAAGGTGGACGGAGGGAGTACTTCACAGCACCTACACATTATTGAAATGACAAGTATATGACATCATAGTTTGAAATCAAAGTATTATAAACACACACAAACATATATATATATATCTTTATATTGTCACTTCATGAAATTGTTATAAATAGAAGCACTAAGTTAGAACTTCATATCGCAAGCTAGTATGTAGAACTTATTCATCCTGCTTACACTCATTGTAAACATTAGATTCCAGTTTGGGTTGCCATTAACTATTAAAACCATTTAGGGGCCTAGATGCTCTTTCAACTCCGAACTGGTCGGAGGCACTATGCCTGAGCACAAGGCTCCGCACCCTGAGCAAGGGTTTAACAGCATGGGACAGCGCCAAAGACTTCATCAGGCGATGCTTAAGCCCGCTGCACTCAAGGTTCTTGGGCACCTGGGAGTACTCAGACGAGGAGGGCCTGTCCTGAGATGGTGAGACAAGTAACCATTGCATAATGTTGTCTCAGTAATTGGGTGAGGGAAAACACCTCATTCCTGTTGTTTCTTCTTTCCCTTACAGTTTTTTCTGACTGGGAGGTGACATACCGGACGAAGCTTCTCTTCAAGATTGCTCCCCCGAAGGGTTGTTGCTACCTCTCATTGCTGATCTCGAGGATGAATGTCAAGGCCCGGCCGGAGGGAGATTCTATCAGTAAGTGCCTTTTACCTTCTTGTATTCTTTTCCTTCGAGTAGCTCTAGGTTAAATGTAGTGGTACTCGGGTGTGTTACAGCGCGTGGGTCAAGGAATGCTTGACCCGGAGGCTGAGAATGCGGGGAGAAGGAGGAGGTCGAGGTTCTCAGCTCTGAGGCCCCACATTCGGAGCCCACCAAAGGGAGCAACTCAGCTACTCTGGAAGTGCCCCAGACTGCCCCTTTGTCCTCCGCTTCTCCTGGCATCGCCTCCAAGGCCGCCTTCCCAAGTACACTAGTTGTTCTCTCCATGCTTCCTTCTCCTGGGAGCACGACTTATGTTAAGCTATGCATAGGGACAGGAAGAGACCCATGGGATGGAGGTCATTGACCCGACCGAGTAGGTCTTGGTCGAGCCAGAGGTCGTGGTTGGCAAAGCCACCCCCCAAATAGGATGTCCAAAAGGGGCTTGGGCCTTGCCGAGGTTAGCGTGTCGTGCCGCCTCAAGAAGAGGAGGTATGGCCCCCTGCTCTCTGTTATGCCGTCGCTTCATCTTCTCCAGTGCTGCTTCATACCCTCCACCTCTTCAATAAAGTAGCCACTCAATCCATTCCCTCTGCCTCTCCTCCACCAGACTCTCATTTCTCCTCCGTGATGGAATGTGCACCATAACCACCATCGCTGGCCGTCCCTTCGCCCACGAGGGCCTCCATCGCCGATTAGTTGCCATCCAACTACTCATCCAGAAGGACTCACCAAAGATAATGGTCTCCTCAGAGGAGACCTACCACTCCTCCGACCAGACGGTGCCGACATCTGATGACTCCTGGACGGACGATGTCACCGGTGGCCCGCCAACACCCGACTCAGAGGAGGAGACTGTGGAGGAGGACGATGAGGAGGAGGATGATGAAGACAACAGCGGTTCGGAAGAGGACGAGGAGGACAACGGTGTTCTAGAGGAGGAGCAGGAGGACACTATCACTGACAACTCCAACGGAGGTGATGACGACGTCTGGGAGGAGGAGGAGGAGGATGACGACAAAGATACCACAAATTCAACGACTCCAACGACTTCGACGGAGCCGACGGTGATGGCAATGGCACGGCCTCCACGGTGACCACGGTGCGATCCGGCCCGCCGAGGAAGTAGGCTAGTATTGTAGAAAAATTAGTACTCTGTGATGTTTAATTAGTAATGTGTGATGCTTAATCCGAAAATATATAGGCATTCGAATAAGCCATATTAGTACTGTGTTAAGCTGTATTTTGCAATCCGACAAGAATTGCACTTCCACTCTATTATGTGTTACTGTCCTAAATTCTTAAAAACTATTACTACTGGTTTTCCACAAAAACCGACAAGTATCGTTTTCAGTTCGTTCAAAACAAAAACCGACTATAATAGTACGTAAAGTCTAGTTAGTTCATTCTGCAAACTGATTGAGATGATATATTATCTCAGCCGGTTATTGTTTTTCAACTGGTTGTCTCAGTGGAACCGGTTGAGGTGGATGTTCTTCATGTCAGTTTTCCCTTAATCGCCTAGTATATGGGATCCAGAATTGTCATTTTTGTAGTTTGTCATTCTACAGAGGCGCCATTCCCTTGGAAACTCATGCAGCCAAATTCAGGTTTAACACGAAACTCAATAACCTCTTCCGTTGCATAGCTTTCAATGATGCTACCCTCTAGGTGAGATTGATTCCGAATATAGTGCTTGAGAATTCCCATATAGCGCTCGAATGGGTATATGATGCATAGAAACACAGGGCCGCACATCCTTATCTAGTGCGCCAGGTGAGTAATGAGATGGACCATGATATGAAAATACGATGGAGGTAAAAATATCTCAAGTTCACATAGTCTTTGCCACCCCCAATTGCAGGGCATCTAGTTCACCAAGACTCATGACCCTCATGAGAGTTTATTGAACATTCGGTGACAGAATGTTTCTAATAGAGACTAGGAGCATCTGTTTCATAAACACGTGGCAATCATCAAATTTCATGTCATTAATTTCATTCCATTGAAAAAAGTCTCTTACATTCGCAGAGTAGCTGGATGGAACTCTGATACCATACAAGCACTCACATAACTTAGTTTTCTCTGGTTTGGATAGGGTATAAAAAGTAGGAGGAAGGAATGTCTTTCCATCGGGGGGTTTTTGGTGGTTCTAACTCTAGTTTGATACCGATATCTTCAATGTCAAGCCATACGTTAAGACCATTTTTTTATCAGGCATGTTCAGTAAGAGACCCATTATGCTGTCACACACATTCCTATCTACGTGCATCACGTCAATTTAGTGATGCACCTCTAGGTGCTTTCAATGAGGTAAGTCCTAGAGTATTGATATCTTCTTCTAGATTTTCTTCTCAACAGACTTTTCTACGCTCCACCTTGGCGTTTAAACTTTCCCTTTCCAAGCATGACTTTGAGGTTCTAAACCTGATCATGGATCTTTGTATTTTTTAAAATCTTTGATGCTGAGCCTTTCTCAATAGTTCCATCAAATTCATCAGTCATCTTGCAGTACTGGTGATCCCTCCGAAGGAACTTACGGTGAAGCATGTACAAAGATTTTTAAGAATGCTTCAGCCACCTACTTGTTGTATCAACTAGGCATTGAACACACGCATTGGACCATTTAATAGTCTGGCTCGAACATTTACCGTTGGTAGCATAATCATTAATGGTTAGGAACAACATGCAGTGTAACATGAAGTTTTCCTTTAGGTGCATATCTCATACCTGCACCCCTTCAATCCAAAGAAGCTTCAAATCATTTACTAATGGTGCAAAGTACACATCAATGTTGTTACCATGTTATTTCAGACTTTGGATAAGTATTGCCATCATGATGTACTTTCACTTCATACACAACCAAGAAGGAATGTTGTACATGCAAAGATTCACGGGCCAAGCGCTATGTCGGCTGCTCATGTTGCCGAACGGGTTGATTCCATCAGTGCTCAATGCAAACCTTACATTCCTTGTATTTTCACCAAACGTAACATATCTTCTATGAATATTTCTCCACTATAAATAATCTACGTACGGGGTGTCTTAACATTCTGTCATCTATATGCTCCTCTGTGTGCCAAGACATCAATTTGGTCTCCTTAGCATTCCTATATAAGCATTTCAAATAGGGGAATTATAGGCAGATACTATGCAACCTTAATAGGAGTCTCTTTTCTCACCTCCATGCCATCCTTGCCATCATCACCATCATTCTTACGCTTGTGTCAAGAAGCTTTGCACATTGAAAATGCACTCAATTTTGCATAGTCTTTAGGGTATAAGATACGGTCATTTGGACATCCATATATTTTCTCTACGTCCATTCCTAAGGGGCAAAGAACCTTCTTTGCTCTCTAGGTAGTTTTTGGATTATCATTTCCCTTTGGAAGCATGTCTTATAACAAAGTTAGGAGTAACGAGAAGCTCTTATTGGTCCAACCATTGGTTGCCTTCAGTTTCAACAGTTCTAGCACACCGGACAACTTTATGTATTTGCAGCCGGGTACATAGGTTTCACCGAGTTT
The DNA here is from genome assembly GCA_019208055.1 of Stipa capillata. Lineage (NCBI taxonomy): Eukaryota > Viridiplantae > Streptophyta > Magnoliopsida > Poales > Poaceae > Stipa > Stipa capillata. The sequence goes on from JAGXJF010003366.1 coordinate 81,388, forward strand.
CTAGTAAGCCAACAAATTTATTATACTTTCGATCCTTCTCACAGTTCTCTTATGACGCATGGACATCATTAGGCATCTAGTCTAAAGCTATGCTATTTACAAGATCAGACATGTCATTGCCTTCGTCCGTGTTTGCAGGACCTTCCTCTATGATTTGATCTTCACCATAACTTTTCCTTTTTTGCATACGGTTTGTGAAGCTCTTACGACTTTTACAACTATGAGCATGGATAGCACATCCACATATCCCCTCTATACAAACTATCATGTTCGGCTGCTTGTAAGAATGTTGAGACGCCATCGACGCCATCTTCACTCGCATGGTTTTTTATGTACCTCTGTCGTCGATCCATCAACAACATGTGCACATAATTAACATTAATTAAATGTTATGTTCTTCGATAGAGTATAAAAATAATAACAAGATTATATGTTTCTTTAAAATGAATCTTAGAATTCCCTAGAGCAACTGTTCTGCGCAATAAATTTGTCATGACCTAAAATTGAACACTTAATCAATGTTTTGTGCAATAGACCAAGCTATGTCGAAACAATTAATGGACACTTGCATTAAAAACTAGTTGTTTGGAACTGCATTTATGATTCTAAAAAATTATAATTACCAGTTTAAACAAAAAATCGACTGAGATAAGTCTTTGGCCGATCCAACCTGAAAAACCAACTATAATAGTAATGTATATTCCAGTCGTTTTGCAATACTGAACTGGCTGAATTAGTTTTACTGTCAGTTCTTTTAGAGAACCAGCTATGGTGATATATTATCTCATCCCAGTCAGTTGTTTTGCAATACTGAACTGGCTGAATTAGTTTTACAGTCAGTTCTTTTAGAGAACCCGTGATATATTATCTCATCCCATTAATTTGTGTAACCGTTTAGAATGTAAGACCTAAAAAACCCATTTCTACAGTAGTGAAGGCTGTATAGGTCTGCTCATACCAAACCATGTGTCGGTTCCCAGAGCAGCACCAGCCAACAACTACTCAGCACAGGCCTATGTACCACATTGGATTAATTAATTTGATTATCTGATATTCTAACGCTCAATTTTGTTTGATTACCATTGTCTCAAAATATTAATTTGATTACCCAGCCAATTTTTTTAGCCACTCCGAGAGAAAAATAGCTCATTCCGAGCTCACAATGCCACGAAATTCACACTTGACTATTTCCTGTTTTACGAATATTCTATGGTACTGTAAAAACACCATAAATACATGCCATTGGCAATATCCTTTTTCTTGAACTTCTTTTCCATATACGAATGCGTGTTATCATCTTCCAGTTCACATCTTACGCCATGTAATAATGCACTGCTTTGTCGGCTATTGCCAATTAAAGTTTTTATCTTTGACCACTCAATATGTGCTACGAGTATATCTATAGAGATTTTTTCCTCCGGCATAGGAAGCCGCTGAAAACGTCACAAATTAGCATCGTGCTATGGCCCGGGCTATTGTCTACTTATTAATAATACTAGAACATAAAGCCACACGTTGCTGCGTCCTTCCATCGTTAATGAAAACGTAATGAATAATTTTTAAAGTAATAAGGAAATATGACAGATGAATAGAAACCCTTCACAATGTTAATTAGATTGTTTAGATAATAGCGATTAAAAGATCTGCATGATATAGCCTAGGATAGAGTATCATTACCTATCTGCCTATAGGGCTTGAGATGCGACCATATATGCCGCAGGTACAAATATATAAATCCAATATAGCGCGCGTATCCATCGTGTTTGGGACAGCTCCAGCTCCATGGATTTGGTGGAGCTGGGTTTTAATAGCTTCACGAATTTGTGGAGCTGGAGCTGGGGGTACATCGGAGATGGTTAGAAGTCATATTTTATTGATATTGTATACTAAAAGTGGATATATAAACCATTTTATTTTAGTTTTTAATCTTCAAATCTAATGTGGAGCTAGGAGCTGGAGCTGTCCCAAACACCCCCAAAGTGTGAACTTAAAAGCGCACGGCAACGCGGTCGCATCAATTATCAATAATTAGAGTAATATAACTGTTACAGTACATAGTTTGACATCGGTAACATGTTCTTACTAAGCATAGCAATCAGACAATATGCACGTAACTAGTCATAGTTAATATATTGGTTTATTATTTGATAGAAGGTATAATCTACGTAGCAAGACTTCAAGATGATTATAAGAGGGTGTTTGGTTGGGCTTCTGGGGAGCTTTTCATTGAAAAAAGCCCCAACCCAACCAAACACTCAGCTTCTGGGGGGCTTTTACAAACAGCAGCTTCAGCTTGGCAGTAGAAATTGGGCCACTGTGGGAAGCCGGCCGGGAGCAGCTTCGCGCAGTGGTCCATTCACTCGCGCGGAATTAACCCTTCGGTTTTGGTGGAAATTACACTCATTTGCCATTTGCCATTGGTCCTCCCGATCCCCTTCCCCAGCACCCTCCTCCACCGTGCCGCCCCCTCTAGCGCCCTCCTCCACCGCGCCGCCCCCCCAGCGCCCTCCATCGCCGCGCTCTCCCCTCCTCCAGCACCGCCCCGTACAACGTCCCCGCGCTCCCCTTCCCCAACACCTCCGCCGACAGCCGCAGCAGGTCCTCCAGGTCGAAGCTGTACCCGGCGCCCTTCCCCACGAACACTAGCCGGCTCCTCTCCGCCCCCACGCCGCCGGCCCCGCCCGCCGCCGCACCGATCTTCTTGGAGGACGACGTCAGCTCGCCCATCTCCCTCGACGCCGTCGACGGCGTCTGCCCTCTCACCGGCGTAGGTGTCGCCGTTTTCCCCTCGGTGCCGTTCGCCACTTGGTGCCGGTGCACGGCGCACAGGACGAGCAGCACGAGAGCGAGCAGCGCCCCCGCCCCAGCGCCCACGGCGATGGCCGCGACCGCCGCACTGGAGAGCTTCTTCCTCTTCTCGTACGCTGGTTGCCCTCGAGCCAGAGCGACCGGAGCTCATGCAGGCCGTTGAGCGCGGACGGGATGGCGCCGGAGAGAGAGAGAGAGTGGGGAGGTGGAGTTGGCGGCGGCGGAGATGGTGCGGGGCGCTGCCCGGGAAGAGGCGGCTCCCGGCGGCGGGGACCGAGGGGAGGGAGGGCGAGGAGGCCGATGCCCCTGGCCCCCTTTTTTTCTTTTCTATTTATATTTATATTTTGATATTTTATGTAATTTTACTTTAAGCAAGTATTTTTATTTATATTTATTATTTTTCATAAATTTAATCAAGCAAGTATTTGTATTCTATTTGTATTTCTAATTTGTAATTTGTAATTTTTATTTGTATCATTGGATCGAACCTCAGACGACGTCGATTTTAATTTTTTTTTCAAGTTGATCTTTATGTGTATTTCAGACAATTCTTTCATATACAGCCAACAGTCACAGCCCAACCAAATACATACGTTCACAGACTCACGTGCCAACAGCCACAGCCGCTATTACTCTGTCATCTCAGATTTTTTACTTAGTTGATATGGGTTAAGAGATATATTAGAACTACTCTTAGTTCATCTATCTTAAAATACTAAACCATTAAAACTACTCTTAGTTCATTTATCTTAAAATACTAAACCCTTAAAACTTTAAATTAATAATATTATTTAATTAGAAACAATTGGCGTGCCACATCAGTGGGACTCATATCACAAGACACAAGTGAAAACTCAAAAAACCTCTATACCACCTTTTTTTTAGAGAACCTCTATACCACCTTCAGGGCACGTTCAACGCAGGTATCATGCACCCGTGATGACAAAAATGGTCCGTATAGACTCAAGCCACTCCACACATGTAGATATTTGAATATGTTTTTAAAACTAACTAATAAAAAAGGGTCAAAATATTGTAAATTCACAATATATTATTTTGTAAGAAAATCATTACAAGCGTAACAAAGAAAGTCACTGATGCGCTACATTGTTTAGCATGTGAGCTGGTAAGTACCTCAATTTTCTTTTCTTGTACCACCCCATTATACATACAAGACTATCGAAGAATATTACCACGCTGATGCATTTTTCTCTCCCAATCCTGCTGGTTTGCATGATTACCGAATTTCAGTTCAAATGAATAACAGTTATAACGCATCAATTTTTATACATGAGCATGGCTAACCGACAGCATACAAGACTGATATTCAAATGCCAAATTTCTAGATAAAATTAGTTTAAATTGGTCCAAATTTAATTTATTAATTATTTTATTATGATCGTTAATGATTTCTTAGGTTTTATTTATCTCCATTATTTATTTTTGTCTTGTTTTCACCGTTGTACGTGACATCTTTCACTTCTCCTTGCTACGGAAGAAAATATAGGGACTCGTGAAACACAAGAATTGAAAAATACAAGCCTAGAAAAAAGTAGAAATTGAAAGTCATGCCATATTATATCCTATAGAAATTGAAAACAAAAAATAAGTAATAAAATTTGTTTGGTTGCACCAGAGGAAAAACGCAGGAATTTTCTTTAGGAATTATGTGCATGCTATAGTTGTCATAGGCATAAAGGTAACTTTCCAAGAGGTTAGACTAGATGAAAATTTTCTTTTGAAATTGGGTGCAAAGTGACCTACCGACAAAATTCCTAAGATTTCTAATTCCACAAATCAAATAACCTTTATAGGCAAAATTGTTAAGTCTTAGAATCCTACAGATTTCGTTTGAATCGAAGAGGCCCTCAGTCTCAAGGTTATATCTTCCACTCATTTCTTCACTCCATGCTCCTCTCCAAAACTTCATTTTCTTCTAGGCGAGCACTAGACATCAGTCGGGAGGGGAAATCCTTTTCCACCTACCGATCTCACTTAAGCTGGCTGATCTGGTGCGTCCAATGCATGTAGCAAATTTTGGTGCATCTGCAATAAATTCTTGTCCAACGCAATAAATCATGAAAAAGTGACTACAACACGTGCAACATAAAAGACTAACATATACGAAAACTTTCTAAACCGTAACTTTCTCCTTGTGGCTTACTCGCAAAAAATAAAAGCAGCTTGATCAAATCCAAACTGCTGCAGTATGAACCAGCAATAGTGAATGAAATATTCTCTCCTATTAGCTCAAAACTTGAACTGAGATCTTAAGAAGCTACAATAAACAATAGAGAGAAGCTAGAAAATAGGATCCGTCGGATCTCATCCTACCTATCCCACTGTATCCCTTCCTATCGTTGAATCAAGGCATCAAAGTGCCTGTTCGTCTTCTTCCTCCTCATTATCCCTCTGCTTCTGTGTCGCTTGAGTGCCTGAGCATGCGCGCTCTCTGTCTCTCCGTCCTCCCCTGTGAGGACGGAAGGGTTTTCTCTATGTTCCTAGGGCAAGGTGGCACGCCGCCAGCCTAGGCGATGGAGAAGGGTGAGGCGCCAGATTAGCGCACAGGCCAGGAAGGAGGAAGAAGATGGGAGGTTGGATGAGAGGGATCCCCCTTCCTTGGCACCCCGACCCATACCAGCTCTCTAGACAATAACCAAATTTTCTGCACCATGCAACTTGGGCTCAACGGCCAGTTCCAGATCTTTGCAAGCTAAATGATAGATACAAATGATACAGCATACCAAGTTGTCAAGACGAAGAAAAAACTACTCTGAATCTATAGGCATCTAAAGAGATATGGTTGCTACAGAACAAAGCTCACGGATTTTTCAAACTAAGATGAGACAAAACTTGAGCAGCATTTTTCAGGACAATGACTCGAACCATTCAAATATGCCTCAGGCACTTTTATTCTAAACACGGAGTAATGGTGATTTAAACTTTTCTCCCCATGCAATCTGTAGACACTGCCCAGTGCTCCAGTAATTGGGTTAGGGAAAGCATAGAAGATGCGCTTGAATCTTTGATGTACAAGTGCCATAGCACACCTTCAAATAAACAAACATGTCAGCAAACCGAATAGTAAGCAACCAAAAAAAATGATGTCATGCTCTGACAATAGTGGACCTACATCGCGCATGGTTCCCAAACCAGGTAGATGTCAAATCCTGTGCAAAGATATGGTCTGTTTTTTTCACACAAGTCAGATTGTTCTTTATCCTGAAATTCAAATTTAAATTTGTTAGAAAATACGAGGACAAACATGCAACAATTTCAGTCTTCTGCTAGGAGTATAACAGTAATGGCCACGAGTTATTAAATGCACAAAAGTGGTAACGATAGAAGGGTACATATAAGTAACAGTGCTCACTTTCGTAACTATCTTTAACCGCTTTGCTGGTTCATCATCATAAAATTTCTCCATATCGCCTAATTTTGGTTTGATTGCTGAAGAAGTTGAAGTAGGGAACATCATTCTATCCCTCTCAGCAGCATTTTCAATGGCAACTATGGCAGCATGTCTCAGAGGATGCCACAGAAAACCACCTTCAGAGGGCAATGTCTTCTGCTCAGTAGACCTTTGTTTCATCCATCCACAAAGGTTTATACATGAGACCTCCATGTTCAAGCCATTGCAAACACGGGAACTTGACAGCAACAAATCACCAGCTTTATCCTCAATTGCTTCAGGTAAAGAGCAGACATTATCTGCTTCCACTCTGACACATTTGTTCCTTTTTAGAGAAGTATCATGCTGGTGTGTTTGGTCTGCAGCCTTTGAAATTATTTGCATACTTGATGGATCAACAATAATGGCAGCATTGCCCACCTGGTACAAGCTCACCCATGCAGAACTTAACCAAAAATGTTTGATCAACAATAAGGACATGGTTGTCCTTGCCAACAGTTCATGCTACAGGAAGCATATATTTGGACATGGCACTTAAAGCAGGATTTAACTTACTCTCAAACAAAGGACCGACCACTATCCTAGAACAAATTTATCTCACAGTTTATTAAACCGGTAGGTTTGCAGAAGCAAAATCACAAGAAACCGTCGCCTACTACCAGCGGTAACCTTTCTGGTACCAGTGCCAGCAAAAATTGCAACAAGGTTGTTGGTAGCTGGTGTTTTAAATAATGTAAGTATGAAACAATATTAATATGTATTATGGGTTTCACATCAATAATGGGAAAACTGCAAGAATTGGTGAGACTATTCCAACATAGGGTAACTTGTGTGCTTGCAGCTAAACTAGCTGATTTTCAACAGAACGGCCAGGTGTCCCATGTCACAAGTGGTAGCAAATAGGTTACTGCCAGTTTTCAGAACCTTGATTTGTAATCAATCACATATTGCAGAGGCTGTGGTGATTAATGGTATTAGGCATACAATGAGTTTATCTGTGGCACTAAAAATTGGACTCATAGATTGTTGCAAGAGCTTAACTTGAAATAGCAACTGGTATTCAGAGGCTAGAAAAATATGCCTGGATATTTTTTAATTTTATTGCTTGTCTAGCTATCCAAATGCTACTTCAATATACAAGCTTTAGACTCTGATCACAACAAAAATTATATCCATGTATAAGATGACAAAAGAAAATTGGAAGCATCATTCTAGTCCAAGTTCATAGTCTTTCTGCAAATGTTTAAAGTGGACAAACTATTTCCATTACTTAAACTTCATAGAGTACAAATAAGACAGTGAAGTAAACTTCATAGAGTACAAATAAGACAGTGAAGAAAAGCTACACAAAACAACATTTTGACACTCCATAAATAGTTAGTGAAGTAACAACACTGACTAGCTTTTTTTAGAAAATAATGGGAATGCATTAGAATTATCTAACAACAATACTGAAATCCATGGGTGGTCACCTGTGATAATTGCATAGCAGTCCTCATGCAATCAAATATTGTTGGTAATTCCTCCTCTTTAAATCCAGATACACCATCAGTGCTGCAACATTAACAGAAAAGTCCATCGGAAAGGCTTCTAATGACACGGCATACACTATATTCATAAGTGACAATTAAAATTACATGTGAAGCCAATAAACTATATCTGAAATCCTAATTTTCTATTCTATTGGATGTGAAGTTGTGTCATTGTAATCTCACTCTGCTGAATATTTACAGAACCAAATAGTATTGATCATTTGATCATAAGGTATACTCTTACAATAACAAGCTGAACGAGATGAAAGTTGTCAACTATGTTTTCGACTGCAACCTAAGCTGGACATAGCTACATACAAGATCTAGATATTCTGGCACAAAATGCAGTCAAACTTGTTCAAGTAACAGTGCACTGTGAAGAAATAGATTTAAAAGTATCTCCCACAACTTCAACTATGGACTTTTGTGACCTCAAACCAAGTACACTCATAAATCTAGAAAAAATAGCATCTGCCATATAAACAGTATTTGTAAAACTGCAGCTCATTCCTCGCCAAATTATACTTATGGGTGACACTAACAAGTAACAATCGATAAACTTCATTATGAGTTTTCGACTAATAGACCTTCCATAGAAGAGAATAACACATGTTTGAATCTCTTCTAGGCTAGGCACATTCTTGCTTGGCAGGGCCATTTAGCACTCGTGCATAAGGATAGCATTGCCAAGAACCTAACAAAGTGAGGAAATCCTTGCCACAGCGTCGGGTCCATTTGGTTCACCATGTCAGGCCAGGTTTGGCATACATGCTAATTAAGGTCGAATAGTTTCACTCTCCACTGGCATCCATAACCTCTTATTTACTAATACATAGGAAAATTTCAGTACCTTTGAAAACATATACACAAAAACTGGGAACCAACAACTTTCAATTCTTAAGGACCACAGAAAGAAATACATAATATGATCTGTAGTGACAAGAGAGACATACTCGTGTGAGGGATGATAAGATGTTGGCCAAAGTTTGCACTGTTCCTCCCACTCCTCTTTTGACGTAGCAGAACAACTGGCAACCTGTTAAAGACTTTCCCCAATAGTCAATATTTGACAGGCTTCTACTGTAAATTGCTAGTTAAGCTTAAGTTTCTCCTAGCAGCTCAAGTGATTCTTTTTTTATGCATCGAGAGTCATAACTATCTAGTTACAGCTTTATCCTATTAGCACGATTGACATTTTCCACAAACCAAAATACAATTTATGTAACCAATGATCCCTTAAATATTATTAGATATGTATTGTATTCGTGTTATAGCTATCTTAGGCCTTCCTTATACAACACCTGTAAATGTACTATATATTGGCCTTGAGTCCCATGGAATATACAAGTTGCTATTCCTGACATAGTATCAGAGCCAATTAGTGTTTTTCTGATTGTTTTTCCAATCGATCTCTCTCCACTGTGATCTTCCTGCTCTATTTTCTTTTTCTTCTTCGTGTGTTGCAACTCACACGCCTACCCATTAGCTGCTTTTGCGCTACCATTATTCTGCTTGCTATGTTTTTCTGGGTGCTTCCCCCATTGCTTGGAAGAGTAAGTAGCAGCCAACAGTTTCTCGTTCGAGTGCAGAGATTGAGTTATGCACTATGGCTCTTTTGACAGCGGAGGTTACTTGTCTACGGTGGTTATTTGAGAATTTTAGTGTTTTTGTTCCTGCACCCGCTCCTCTTTTGTCTGACAGTATAAGTGCTACCAGCGTTGCTTGAGACCCAGTGAAGCATGAGCTTACAAGCATATCGGTGTTGATGATTCTTATATACGATCACAGGTACAGGATCAGGTTATTACTCTTCAGTATGTGCTTTCCGAGCTTCAGTTGGCAGACTTCTTCACGAAGGCACAGACTCGAGCACAGCACATCTTTATCTCTCCAACCTCGGTGTCGTTGATCCACCATGAGTTTGAGAGGGCGGTGTTAGATATGTATTGTATACGTATTATAGTTGTTTTAGGCTTTCCTTAAGACAACACCTATACATGTACTATATATTATCCTAGAGCCCCATGGAATACACAAGCTGCTATGCCTAAAAAATTATCAGTGCACTCTAGAAGATGGAATGTGTTACTTTCAGGTCGTCTACATGTGACACAAAGAAAACATGGACACTACAGATTACTATCTTGGTGGTAGTTGTCATAAAGATGAAACTAGAGACCACGATTTTCATCCACGACGAATGCATGACAAATTCGCAATGAGAGTAAAAAAACTAGTAGGTAAAGCCAATGTTGCCATTTTTATGTGCTTATATTAATCTAAGACAAGAAAACATTATGAGAAGGTTATAACCTTTAGCTATAACTATCATACCGAAGCGATGTTGTTAACATTGACCCAATGCCCAACAAAATCAACAAACCAGAGTTAAATTCCCAAGGAGAACAGGAGTACTTACTTTTGCAATGAAGGGACTCAAATGGTAAGTATCCACTAACTTTTGTATGTCTTCAGGAAACCCTTTGCTACAATTTTTAGGCCTAGTGGAAATGCATAAGATGATTGATAACTCGAAATTTTCTGTCGAAGAAAAACCACCATAAATGAATTAGACAGGGAATAATAAACTGTTGAAATAATTACTAGTCACATGGCAAATTCAGCTTAAAATATAGTGAGCTGCTCAGTTTTATTTCCACAATCTAGGATTGTTCTGCTAGCATTAGCTTAATATTAAGAGATCTGAGACAATTAGTGGTTCAGAAAAGATCCAATTTAAAACATTGTGAGCTGCTAGATTATAGTTCTACACTACAGTGATGGTTCCTCTGCTTTGTTAGCTAAAGATTAAGGTTCTTTAAATGAAGGCTCAGCATCTCACATGACAATATCAGCATGTAAGGGTGCCGTTGCATGAAGATTCAAATCAGAACTTTGGCATGCATGGCAATTTTAAAGGATGAGAAGCAATGTACTACATCCTGATGATCCTAAGGAGAAAGCCTGTTGAGTGCTGATGACTCCACTAAAGTAACATTTGATCGATGGCAAGGTTGTGCTGCACTGGAAAAACTAAATCTTATTTCCTATCTGACAAGCTTAGCAGTATATATAGAGCTATGGCATGACTCAAATGAACATTTGGTCTCAAAAAACTATGGTACTTCTCTTTATGAAATTATTACATAGTGCACTCGGAAGGCAAAATAATAATAATAGAGAAATAGATAAAAACACATATACCGCCACATCCAACACGCCGACGCACCCGCTTTACATGCCGCAGATTCTCTAATGGGCATACCTGATTCAATTGCCTGAAACAGCAGTTCACACTAAACATCACCATGTTGAATGTTACGAAAATAAACATTTTCAAAGTTTGTGTCAAAACAAAACAACCAAGAAAGACAAAACATAATAATTTCGTACAAAATCTCAAAATAGAAGACCGATATGTCAATCAATAGACCAACATCATTTAGACTTAGAAAATTAGCATGGAATTATGAAACCAAATACCAACTTCCTATAAAAAGAGATTAAACAGCAAAAGTTAAATTTGAATGTCATGCGAATAAATACAACTAAAATGTAGAGTCCCAGTTTTCGAAGGTAATCCATAACTTGATTTTTATGAATTATTTCGCCTTTCTACCTATTTGTTAAACACAAGAACACGAAATGTTTGTGCTACTGTCCACCTCAGAACAATGTTAACTGCAGCTCGAGATTCCTAAATAGTAACCAAAAAAAAGTACCAGTTGAATAAGAATAACTTAGAGAAGAAGCCATTTACCTGATGAGAGCATTTGCTACCTTCGATTCAATCTTCGCCGCCACCACGTCAACTAGCAAAGAAAAATAAATATGAAACTAGAATAGCAACAAGATCAGTTAAAGGATATACCTGTGGAATGTTGGAGGGGAGTTGGGTTGCCAAGGACCTCGGTAAGCTCCCACGCCATGGCAACCAATTTTCAATGGAAGCTGAAGTCAAGAAACAAATAGTTCACTAAGAGGATTTTAAGGCAAGAAATTGATGAAGCTTAATTAGGAAGTCCAAGCAATCATAATAGAGCTACCAAGAAAACAGGTAAGAACAAGAAAGCTAGAAATTGATTGATAAATCGAATAAATAAAGGAGGCAAGTAATAACTGTGGAGGTGTGGAGCTTAGAGCCAAAGAGTTGTCGCAGGTCTTGGAGACTTTGAGCAGCTAGGGTTGCAATGGGTGGGGGAGCCAGGACTCCACAAACGGCCGGGCAGGGGCGCATCAACGCAGGATTAGTCGTCGGCGGGCGGCTTGAGGGTTACTGCAAGCGAGTTTCGGCCTTCTGCAGCTTGAGGTCGGGGTCTCCGCAGTGCAGCGCACCCGAGCCGGAGAGAACTGGTCACTACCGTCAAGTGGGAGGCGGCGCTAGGGGAGTGAGAGTAAGGCTAGACAGGAAGCTCGAGGCTAAAACAAGGGGAACACTTGTGCCACTAACGATGGCACTTGCGCTAACGATGCTAGCAACATAACATACGTGCATCAAGGTTTGTTTATCATATAGTCCCTCTTCGGCTTAACTCTTATTTTCAGAGATGCAAACTAAATAAGAAAAATAAAAATGGAATAAAAAGAACCAATACCTCTGAGCACTTTGAAGACCCTGTGCCTTCTCCCTCACATAGTGCTTCAAAGACACTGCACATAAGAGTACTTGAGTTATCAATCTGATTTTCGAATTATGAAGTGAACCAATTGAATCTACAGTTAAGTAAGAATGAAACTTCAGGATGCTTTGACATGTATTCTCGAATTAAATAGGGTATTTTCCACTCTCTTCCCCTCAGAAAAAGTTGCATAGGCTAAAGTAAGAACTTTTCCTGTCTGTAGTGAGAAAGGGCATGCACTTAATCCTCCACTTAATGCAAGAAAGAACCACACTAATCCTTCACGGCATACCTACACACTTCAATTCATACACGCACGATGTATGGGCAGCCACCAAAACAACTTGAATATCATCACAAAACTCTACAAAAGAGGGATTATAGATAATAGACATAACTCATATAAAGGATATGTCTTTAACTTCTACATCACACGACTTACACGTCGTTTTCAGCAACTTAGAGTACAAAAAGAGTAGCGGAAGGTAATAGAAAACACTGAGACGACAACCCTAATCATCTCCCAACATTTCTACAGAAGCAACCTCGTGACCAAGTTGAGCAAGTATTGCAACTACACGTCCAATTCAGCATAACCGGAATCATAATAAGCTACAAATCTGAAACTACCTGCAGGAATGGAATTCCTGAGTGAGTACTTTCGTACTCACAAGATGCTAATATGCTCATTCCAGGTTATACTTAAGCATGGCATGGTAATTAAATGACAACAGCAAACAATGCAATTCAATTAAGCAGGATAAACTAAAGATGACATATCTCTAACATCTAGTTCATGAATTGCAAGAAATAAACCATTTAAACAAGCTACAACTTGACATTTTATCCATATAAGAGTCCAGATCTGAATTTACATGACTACCATCATTCAAAGCATCAAAATTGCTACCGACAACTAACAATTCAATCAATAACTTCATTCATGTTATAAACACTGCAGATCATAGAAAATGGTTCACGGAGATGAAATTCATTCTTCTTATATACAATCTTATCACACACATATTAACTTGATTATACATACGATGCTTCTTTCAAATAATCAATCACATACAACACTTATGTACAATACTAATCAATAGTTTCAATCACAGATCAAAAGTTTAGAAATAGCTTCATACATACAATGCTCATAGGACCAATTTTTTCTCAATGCTCAACGAATCCAGTACTGGAAAACAATTAAAAAAAATCATCACCTAGGACTGATCGGTCCTGTTGGCCCGCGTTGGCCGGAGGTGGCTGTGGGGGAGGGCCGGCGTTGGCTGTGGGGGAGGGCCTCCACGCAGATTGCGTCGTGGTCGAGGCAGAGACGAGCTCGTCGTGGTCGAGGCAGTGGCGACTACGGCGGCGGGACCTGAGCTCGTGGGCAGCGGCAGAGACGGCGGGCAGATCTGAAGGCCGGGGGAGGGATGAGGGAGGGGAGGGGTGGCGGGCGGAGGCGGATGGGGCGGCAGACGCGTGTGAGGAAGAAGGTAGAGGGGGGAGAGGCGGCGGCGACCTTTGCGGAGGGAGGGGGCGGCCCGGATAGGGGCGGGAGGGCGGCGTTGGCGTGGAGGAGCGACGGCGGGATGTGGGGGGCGGCCGGATCTGAGCAGTGGGAAGAGGGCGAGGCCGGTGAGGGAGAGGAGGAGGGCGGGGAGGGCCAGGGGGAGGAGGAGGGCGAGGCCGGCCGGGGAGGAGGAGGGCGGCGCCGGCGTAGAGAGGAGGAGGGCGGGGCCGACCGGGGGGAGGAGGAGGGCGGTGGGAGGGTGTCAGGACCCAAGCTCTTTCTCTTAAGAAATCGACACTATAAAGAAATGTCTAAAGATGGCGCTTCGACTTGGACAACAACCTATGGTGGAGATTGATTCCCTTGTGATGGACGGTCCAGGATGCTGGAATACTGCCTGCTGTAATTTCTGAAATGCTCGGCTATATAAGTCAGAAACGAGATGTAAATGTTAACCTTTTGTTTGCCAAAGATTAATATAGCTGTCTCTAGAAGTAGACTAATCTAACCTGCCTCTCCAACTTCCCAACTTCTATTACGTATAAACCTCTCCAATTTCCCCCAATCTTGAGTGATGGACTCGTTAGGGTTTGTCAAGGTGGTATCAGAGCACTAGATCCGTGGGGGCGGAGTGGTTCTTGAGTCGGAATTGGTTGGGATCTCTCGTAAAATCCCAATTCCGTACTTGAGAACTAAGGAGGCGGCAGAAATTCGTGAAGAAACCCTTGATTCAACATGGTGGCGACTCGATCTAGTGGAGATTCCGAGGACGTTGACATAGAAACACTGAAGTTGGAAATCAAGAACGCAAACAACAGAGTTAGCCAAATTCAAGCACAGCTCACTGAGGTCCAAGGACGTATGATCACTATGGATGTCATTGATGCCAAGTTCGGGAGCTTTGAATCCAAGATCGACAACAAGCTGGATGCTAAGTTTGATGAATTCCAGACAAGATTTGATTCTCAGTTTGCAAGTTTGGGTGGAATGCTCTCTAATTGGATGACTCGGCAAGAAGGTATAATACCCACGCATCCCACCCCTGTTTCCTCAGCCGCTACACCTGTAGTGCCTCCTCCTGTAAACCACCCTATGCCGCATTCTACCCCTGGACCTAGTAGCAATCTGAATCCCACACCTACTCTTAATGCTGCACCCCTTGGTACCTCTCCTGGCCAACATGGGTTATCTATGCATGATCATAGATTGTTTCAGAAATCGGCGCAAGCTCAGCAATTTATGAAAACCATTGCCAAAGGTCCCAAACTGGATTTCCCTGGGTTTAATGGTGACAATCCTCTTGGTTGGATTAGACAAGTTGAGAAGTATTTTGAACTTGCCCAGGTTCCTGATGATTGTAAATTGGATTTAGCTCAAATGTACATCACGGGCAGAGCTGATAATTGGCTTAGAAGTACAAAGGTGCTCCTCACTCAGGTTACGTGGGAGCAATTTTGTCGACTGTTATGTAACAGGTTCGCCGATTCCAGCATTTACAAGATTCTGGAACGATTTCATTCCGTTCAACAATAGTTTCTCACTGTCTCAGCTTACATTGACAAATTTGAAGAGATCATGGCTATTATTAGAGAAGAGCACCCTTATTTGCAGGAACACTATTATGTTGTCAGTTTTGTCAATGGCTTAAGAGATAACATCAAATGCAATCTCAGGCCTCAAAGACCTATTTCTCTTTCCGATGCCTACTGGATGGCAAGGGATTATGAAGCTGGTATGCAAGCTCGCAAGCCTCCTAATTATCAAATCCCAGCCCACAGAATGCTAATAGCTGGCCAGCCACCTAATGGTCCCATTAAGGCTATTATGCCTCCTCCTGTCCATGATAAGATGACTACACCTCCTACACCTTCTATCAGAAAACCTGGGGTTTTTTGGAAATGTAATGACAAATGGGTACCTGGTCATAAGTGCAAGCAGGCACCTACTCTCCATACTATGACTACTGAACAAGTAGAATTACACACTGAGGAAGAATCTCCTGATGCAGGCATTGACACATCTCCATCCACCCCTATATCCGAAGAAGCACAATTAATGCAGATATCTGATCTGGCAGTCAAGGGCATATCAAATGCCACTACCTTATCTGTGCTGGCCACTATTGGGGGCAAAAGAAGAATTGCTTTAATCGATTCTGGCAGTACCAATACATTCATTGATTTGAAATTTGCAGCTAAGACTTCTTGTGCTATTCTGAACAATAGTCTCTCTGTGGTCAAAGTGGCTGGTGGGGGTGTTTTGCAAACTGGAGCTCACATTCCTGATTGTTCTTTTAAAATTCAGGGTGAACAATTCTGCAATTCTTTCAAGTTTCTTGATCTCAAGGGTTATGATATGGTGCTGGGATGTGACTGGTTGTGTACCCATAGTCCAATCACTATTAACCTTAGGACCAAAGAGTTGAAAATCACTAAGGATGGTATTTCTCAGGTCAATTTTTCTGCAGCCACCCACTCCCCAATTACAAAGATGATCGATGCAGATAAAATGGATAAAATGATCAATAAAGGTGTGATGGGATATCTCCTCAGCTTAAGTCTGATCCCACCACTTGAATCCTCTGGTGTAGCCTCTTCAAGCACCCCTCCTCAGTTAGAGTCTATCCTAGCGCAATATGTCGATGTGTTCCAAGACCCTCAAGGATTACCACCAGTCAGACCTTGTGATCATATTATTCCTCTACAAGGCAACTCAGCACCACCCAATGTGCGACCATATAGGGTTCCCCACCATCAAAAGGCCGAAATGGAAGAGCAAATAAAGGTTGCTTCAGCAGTCATACAACCTAGCAGCAGCCCATATGCATCTCCAGCCATCCTGGTGAGGAAAAAAGATGGATCTTGGAAACTTTGTGTGGATTACCGTAAACTCAATGCTCAAACTGTCAAAAATAAATTTCCCATTCCGGTTATAGAAGATTTGCTTGATGAACTACATGGAGCTGCTATTTTCACAAAATTAGACCTCAAGTCGGGGTATCACCAAATCAGAATGAAGCATGAAGATGTTCACAAAACTGCATTTAGAACCTATTTTGGTCATTTCGAGTACTTAGTCATGCCATTTGGGCTCTCTAATGCCCCTGCTACATTCCAAGCCCTCATGAATTCCATATTTGCTGAGCACCTAAGGAAGTTTGTCCTTGTTTTCTTTGATGATATTCTTATTTACAGTAAGAGTTTGGAAGAACACATTCACCATTTGATCATTGTTCTTGAAATCCTGCAGAAGAATACCCTGTTTGTTAAAAAGAGTAAATGTGTCTTTGGCACTTCTCAGGTAGAATATCTGGGACACATTATCTCCCAACAGGGTGTTGCAACTGACCCTAGCAAAATCTCAGCTATTTCACAATGGCCTGCCCCAGATACTGTCACTAAACTCAGAAGTTTCCTGGGTTTAACAGGTATTACAGGAGATTCATAAGGGATTATGGACTAATTTGCAAACCTTTGCATGACATGCTTAAAAAGGATTCTTTTTCCTGGGGCCACGAACAATCAGCTGCTTTTGAGGCTCTCAAACTTGCCATGAGCTCTGCTCTAGTTCTTGCCTTACCCAATTTTTCTGAACCCTTCACCTTGGAATGTGATGCTTCAGGGTATGGCATTGGAGCTGTAATTATGCAACGCAGAAAACCACTTGCATTTTTCAGCAAAGCTCTAGGTCCTAGGTCTGTCGCTCTTTCTACCTACGAGAAGGAAGCCATAGCAATACTAGAAGCTCTCAAGCGATGGTGGCATTACTTTCTAAGTTCAAAGTTGACCATTAAAACTGACCATCAAAGTCTAAAATTCATGACTGATCAGAAAATCTCCATTGGAATACAACACAAGCTCTTACTCAAATTATTGGAGTTTGATTACTCAATTGAGTACAAGAAGGGTCAAGATAATAGAGTGGCTGATGCCCTCTCGCGAAGGGATCAGATCATGGCCATTTCCATGGCAATACCAGCATGGATCTCTGAGGTGGAAGAAAGCTATGCCCAAGATGAACATTGTAAAACACTTATGTCCCAATTAGCTCTCAATGATACTTCCGTGCCTTTTTACACGCTTACTTGGGGAATAATTAGATATAAAAACAGAATTTATGTGGGTTCAGATTCTGCCTTGAGAAACAAAATTTTAACCTCTTTACACTCTTCCTCCATGGGTGGACATTCGGGAGTACATGCTACTTATCAGAGGGTAAAAAGAATATTCTATTGGCCTGGCCTAAAGAAGGCAGTAACTGATTTTGTTAAGATATGTGGTGTCTGTCAGAGGTCAAAAAGTGAACATTGTCATTACCCTGGCCTGCTGGATCCATTACCTATACCAGATATGGCCTGGACACATATTAGCCTGGATTTTATTGAAGGTTTGCCAAAATCACAAGGGAAAGAGCTGATTCTGGTTGCGGTGGACAGGTTGACAAAGTATGCACATTTCATACCCATGTCACATCCTTATACAGTCCACACTGTGGTGCAAGCTTTCATTGATAACATCTTTAAATTACATGGTCTGCCGGTTGCAATTGTCTCAGACAGGGATAGGATATTTACAAGTTCCTTATGGCAAGCGTTATTCAAATCTCTCAAGGTCAGTCTTAGGTTCAATTCAGCTTACCATCCACAATCAGATAGGCAAACCGAATACGTTAACCAGTGCTTGGAATCTTATTTGCGCAGTATGGCATTTGCTGAGCCGAGAAAGTGGTCTTCTTGGATTCCATTTGCTGAATGGTGGTACAATTCCACTTTTCACACTGCCACTAAATACACTCCCTTTCAAGCTCTCTATGGTTTTCCTCCACCGCTTATTAGTGAGGTAGCTGTGCCCGGTCCCTCTGAAGTGGATGCAGAGACATTCTTACATGATAAACAGGCTATGCTGCAAGTTCTCAAGCATAACTTATCACAAGCTCAAGCCAAAATGAAGAAATATGCAGATCTCAATAGAATTGAAAGGGAATATCAAGAAGGAGACATGGTCTATTTAAAAATGCAACCATATCGATTGGCAGCATTCGGAATTAGGCATGGGTTGAAACTAGCAACCAAGTTCTATGGTCCATACCGCATTCTAAAGAAGATTGGTAAAGTTGCTTACAAGCTACAACTTCCAGCTGGAGTACAGATTCATGATGTGTTTCACATCAGCCAACTTAAAAAGCACTTGGGCCCTAATGCTGTTCCAGCTCCAGACCTTCCCTTGGTGGATGACAATGGTAAGATTAAAGTTGCTCCAATTCTGGTACTGGATACACGATCCCTTCCACGCCAAGATACTCTGGTTACTCAATGGCTCGTGCAATGGCTGAACATGTCACCTGATGAAGCTACTTGGGAAGATGTAGATAATTCATTCAGGCAACCTTTCCAGAGTTCTATCACCAAACGTTGGCTGACTGGTTTCCCCCAGCAAATCCTTGAGGACAAGGAGTCTTCAGGGGGAGGTATTGTCAGGACCCAAGCTCTTTCTCTGAAGAAATCGACACTATGAAGAATGTCTGGAGATGGCGCTTCGACTTGGACAACAACCTATGGTGGAGATTGATTCCCTTGTGATGGACGGTCCAGGATGCTGGAATACTGCCTGCTGTAATTTCTAGAATGCTCGGCTATATAAGCCAGAAACGAGATGTAAATGTTAACCTTTTGTTTGCCAAAGATTAATATAGCTGTCTCTAGAAGTAGACTAATCTAACCTGCCTCTCCAACTTCCCAACTTCTATTACGCATAAACCTCTCCAATTTCCCCCAATCTTGAGTGATGGACTCGTTAGGGTCTGTCAGAGGGGCCGTAGGCGGAGGCGGATGGGAAGGGCGGCGGGCGGAGGCGGATGGGGCGGAGCGCATGCGGGAGAGCGGAAGCGAGGGAGGCGACGGGAGGCGTGCGGAGGGAGATGGGCTGTGAAGGATGTTTTTATATATAGGCGATGGCACTGGTGGGTAAATAACATAAAGTAGCGAGGATAAAATGGTCATTTGAAGTAATTTTCACTAGAAGAAACTCGGGAAGCCTGAGGCTTCCCCCCACTAACGTGAAATGAGAAAGCTTAAATTTTAAGCTCCTGTGAAGCTTTCCCTTCTAGAGAGTTTATGGCTTCCTGGGGCCATAAGCTGCTCCATAAGCTCTCTAGAAGGGGGCCACATTTTAGTCCCTCTAAGCCCTCCTAGGCTTCGAGGGATTCAGGGATGAGTATAACTACCTACATCCCGAATCGAGTGCAGTCGAGAGAAGGGCTACTACCCTTACCTCGAACGGGAGTATCTCGATAAGTCGAGAGTGAATGGTTGGCTGACCATTACCCTACTTGACCCTCATCGACCATACACTCGTCGGCTTAAGGAGGAATCCCATTTCTAAGATCATGCGAGCAACTACCTGTCAAGTCTCCAATGAGGATCTTCTCCCGTCTCTCCCAACTTTCCAAGGTTCAAGTTGTTATTAGGGTGATTTAAATAGCACACCAATGCTGATCATACACACATAACCAAACCTACTTATGCTAGTAGCTCGATGCATCACATAAATCATTTCGAAATATTCGAACTACACGTCATTAATTAACCAATGCATACCAAAAGATAACCGAAATATTTCCAACAAGCAAGCATGCTTGTATGACTGTCCAAGATTGTAAGCTTGACGAGAAACAACTTCCAAATCACACGCGTTGCCCGATTCTACTGAAATAATATCGAAAGACCAAAAAACGACAAAAAGGCATAACTCAAAACCAGTATGAAGCCAGGAAATATAATGCATGAAATGCATTCTAAGTGTAGAGAATTCTATTATGAAGCTAACGCAATTGAGATCATTAAATTTGGTCTCGTAGATTTTAAGATATGGATTTTTAAAGTGCTATGTGCTATTTTTAGGAGTATTTAGCAAAACAATTATGGTAAACTTTGATATAACAGTGGCATGCATGACTTCACGGTATGGCAACATACATATTCTCTAGTGAGGGTTGATACAAGGTATATTTAATTTGATCTTAAGCTAGATTCTTTAATACCCATTTTCAATATTAAGCATAAATGGCAACCTGGTCATTTTCAAAAATTTTAACTATAATCTCATGAATGAGAGTGTCACCATAAAATCCTACCAGTACAAATATGCATCTACAAAAGGAATCGACTTAATTAGAGTTGTTACGAATTTTCTACCATCGTTACAAAATGTAGCAATATCTAGGTTGTTCTGTTCTATTGTTAGTGAAAAGGGGATATTAAAAACTTTGATCATTCAATTTATTCCTGTTTGCAGTGTATGACCAGTGGGGTTTATTAGTCTTATATACATCAGCTCATGATCTAATAAGTGTGTTTATTAAATCGGCTAACCATTGGTTAGTGAATTCTTGTATATCAATTATGTCAGACATCACTTAATTAGCTCTAGTTAGAAGCTAATAGTGCTTCCACAGTGTATCAAGTATATCAATGATTCATCAACTTATCTTAGCATTATTAGTCTGGGTGCTTAGGTATACTAGTTACGGCTGCTTAACATCAGTGCAACTAATGCATTGGCTGGGGCATACATGTATTTTTCACATTATTTATTTTAATGAGGTGGTTAGATGAGCTAGACACCAGTTAAAACAGGGTTTTAGAGAAACAACTATGGCCTACACCTGATTGATAGATAGTGCTTACGGTGAGGAATTATGATCTAACCGCCATGTACCAAAATCAGCTTATTTGACACATGATTAGTGTGTTAACTTGCAAGGTGATTCGTGACTACTATCCTTGGTTAATCTGCTAGCTAGTAATATTGCGGCCATTACTGATGTTAAAGCTTCACTAAGCTATCCTAACTGTACGTTTCAGATTGTGATAACCTCAACTAACCAACATTACCGTGATGGTCTAGGGTATTACTTACAGCTAACTGTCCTAAATATGCATGGATGTACATCAATCCATCACAACTTGCTTAATTGAGCACTGGTGTAATAGGAACATCAGCTAGGTTGTATACCATCTCAGAGTCCAATTTTTTTGGTTATTACATGAGCTGACATGGTAGTTAATGGATATTTAGATTGGTGATCATGTCTTAACCCGATGTACTAACCTAGGAATGCATTAATAGATTAGTCAATCTTAACTAATAACCACAGGAATTCAGAAAATATGCTCATATATATCTAGGGTTAGCTCGTCCAAAACTTTAATCGAGTAGACTGATCACTTAACAAACCATGTATCGATTAGCTTCAATCAATTCTTTAACCACTAACAACTAACCTAACCATTAACCGCTCTGATCGGCCGACGAGGAATGACGGTGACTGAGAACGGAGCTAGAAAGGAAAAAGGGGAGGTGGTCAAGGACGAGTCTCACCAGCTCGGTGACGACGCGAAGAGCTGCTCTGGTGCTTGGGCTAGGGCGCTGCGGTCGGAGGAGATGTTCGGTAGGGCCGGCGCAGCTGCAACAGGGCGGTCGGCGGCACGAGGGAGCTTCGAGGAGGCGGCGACGGACAACTCCGCTCGGGGACGACGAGGGAGACCTGGCGGCGGGAAAGCACTTGGGGAAGGGGGACTCGAGGTTGGCATCGGAGGCGGGAAGGCGGAGGTGCGTGCGGTGGCCTGAGTTCGGGGCCGGCACTGGACTGAGGGTGGCGAGGGCAACCGCCGGTGAGGAGGCGAAGGACGGCGGCCGCGAAGAGGACCTGTGCGGGGCGGCTCCGTCAGTGGTCGTCGCGAGCTCCTGGGGATGGGGCGACACAAGGCGAGTAGCAGAGGCGGCAGTTCCGGGCTCGGCTCGCGGTGGCGACGTTGGTACGTCGGGCTCGCTCGTTGCGGTGCGGGAGCAGCGGAGCTAGGCGGCGGCGCACGACGCGGTGGCGCGGGGCGGAGCTGCGCGGCGAGGATGGGGAGGTGGTGCGGCTCGGGTGACGGCGGCGAGCGCCGCCCTCGAGGGGAGCTTCGGTTGGGACGACGTGGCGCCGAGCTTAGAGAGAGGAAGGTTGGTCGGTGCTCGGTTTGGGGAGGACGGGCGGGGCGGCTTAGGGGTGTTTGGTTGGGCTTCTGGGCGGCTTTCCACTGGGAAAAGCCACAGCCCAACCAAACACCCGGCTTTGGGGGGCTTTTTGCAACAGCCGTTTGGACTTTCGTGTGCAAATGGGGCCGGGCGACAACAAAAAGCCAGCGCAGGGCAGCTTCCCGCAATGTCCTGCACTATGCACTTAAAAGTCCACAGAGTTGCCCTTCAAGTTGAAAGAAATCACAACAAATTGCCCTTTCCTTGTCCACAAATGCCTCTCGATCCCCTTCTCCACCCCGTGCGCAGCATCCCCGCCGATCGGATCCACGTCCCCGGCGCCGTCGTCCGCACAGCGTCCCTGCCGTCCCCTGTCTTCCTCCATCTCCGCCTCCACGATCGACGGGAAGAGGCATACCGCAGCACAGGAGAAGGAGGGTGTGGAGGAGGCATACCAGGGGGAAGAGGCGGTGGGGGGAAGTGCAACGCCGGTGGAGGAGGCCACAGGCTCGCCAATCGGCGACGAGACAACCAACAGCAATAGCAGAGCAAGCCCGGGGCGAGGATCGAGGGGGAGCTGGGCGTGGCGCCGGTGACCAGGGGCTGGGGTTGCCGAGGGGTGGTCCAACACGGCGCCGGGGGGAGAGAGAAGCCGCCGGTGGGAGGGAGCTCAGGGGGAGGGAGCTCAGGGGAGGGGGTTGCCGCCGGCGGAGAGGTGAAGGGGGCGGCGGGGAAGGAGACAAAGGGACAGGCGGGGGGAGGGAGCTCAGGGGGGAGGGAGAAGTCGGTGGTGGGAGGGAGCTCGGGGGGAGGGAGCTCAAGGGAGGGAGCGGAGGACGGGGACGACCTGGGCGGCGATGGCACGGTTGGTGGAGAACGCTTCGGTTGCCGGCAGGCGAGGAAGCGCATGGCGTGGAGTTGGCCCGCCATTGGCAGCGCACTGGTTGACGACGCAATGCCGGCGACGAGAGTGACGAACGCACCGGGACGGCGACGGTAGGGAACTCGGCGGAAGAATCACAAGGAGGGACTTGCTCGGCGGCGTCTGTAGATGCCTAAGCTTGAGCGTTGCGGTGGAAGTGAAGGCGCGGACGGCGGGATGCGAAGCGGAGCTCCGGGGAAGGTAGCGGTGCAGAAGAGCACCACGGTGGTGATGACCACCCTCAAGAAGACACAAAAAGGCAGTACGGGGGAGTCAGAACATGGCTCGAGATCGCACAGGAGCACTGAATTGAAGTATATCTCATTTGAATGGATGGAGTCCGGCAGCGCGGCGGGCTACCGGAAGCGAAGAAGACGACGCTAATCTCACAAACGGCAGAATGCCCAAATGCTCACTCATGTTGATGTTTCTTGGATGGATGGAACTCAGGAAATGTGGTGATTTCAATGGCATAACATGCATGGCTCGATTCCTTGGTTTTGGATGGGATTCGGAGGAGAGAAGGTATTGGGTTTGCTCTTAGCGTTGAAAGAAATAGAAATGGCAGGAGGTCTGAAGGGAAGGGGAGCAAGAAGCCTGTTGGGCAGAGAAACATCAACTGAACGATATTTTAGTTTTAAAGGCTACAATTCCTTAGCTAGTGATCAGCCCAAGTTTAATATCCTTTAGTCCTAGTAATTTGACAGTGGAATACAAGAATGCCAACTCAGGCACTAAGCAGTTCTTTTTTTTTGAAACAATCATAGTATCAACGACAGTACGACCACTTTGATTGCTATGACAATCGGAGTATTACTTTAAGCAACTAATGATAGTGTCCATGTCCAATAAAACTTGAGCTACTGCTTGTTTTCCACGAAGAGGCTAGAATTCTAGGCCATGTAATTTGAATTATCACATCCGATGCAACTCGTACCAGTTCTTTATTGCAATTCATCTCTAACAAGTGCCTCATTCATGGGCTAGTTATTATAGAACAAGTTGAAGGATATACATACATATGACAAATCTCTAACAAGTAATTTTAAATAATTTTTTACCTTTTTGGATTTTTCTGAATTTTTGAAATTTTTCTTTTTTTTTCTGATTTTTTGAATTTTTCTGATTTTTTTTATTTTCTGATTTTTTTCTTATTTTTTTAAATTTTTCTGACTTTTTTGAATTTTTCTGCATTTTACTGATTTTTTTATTTTTTTTGATTTTTTTTAGATTTTTTTGAGGTTTTTCATGATTTTTTATTTATAAAATTATAAAATATACACTCTCACAACTCTAGGGGCATTTCAGACATTTACTCATACAACAGCCAATAGCCACAGCCTAACCAAACACGCACGTTTACAGACTCACGTGCCAACAGCCACAGCCACTTCTCCAAACAGTTAACCAACAGCCACTTTTGCAACAGCCACAGCCCAACCAAATATGACCTAAAAAGGGTTACAGTCAACCAAACACGATTGTCTAGAGACTTGGCTAGATCAAGATAGTGTCGGCTATCTCACTTCCGCAAGGTCTCGCATTGTATTTTATGCTGAACCTCTTGAAGAATGGGCACGGGTAACAAAAGTGCATGATGTAGAATTTTGAGAGCAAAGATAAGCCCGTGAACCAAAAGGTGAACTGCAAGCTTGGATATAGAGTCCTATGCTTCATGAAGTGACCATTAATTAGTGAACAAAAAGGGTACAGCTGATGGATTTGATACCAGAAGATAGATTTGATAACCTGGCATAGCGCCTGAAATTTCCGTAATAAAAGCTATCCGCGATCAGTACCATTGCATGTTGATGCTTGATTGAGGAGCACCAGAACGTTCAAAGAATGTGTTGAGAACAATTCAAACATATATCAGTTGAAAATTTTATTCCATAGCAAAACCAACGCTAAAACTAGGGGGATATTTATTTGAAACAGGACAGATACTTATCGATCAAAAGCCATGCTTCATAATACACCAAGTGATTCACAAGCTAAAGTTTGTAACTTCAATCAGAAAACGATAAACTCACATGAGAGCCCTTCATAAACCTAGCCTTTCGAATCTCAGGTAAGATATTATATGAGCATATACAAACTCCACATGGCCTAGAAAATCACGAAATTTGGAGAAAGATAAATACAAATAAGACTGTAATGGGATAAGAAAAATCATAATTGCAAATAAGAAATCTAAGCTAAATGTTTGATGCAATGGTCATGACAGTGGCCTAAGGGCGTTCCCAATGATCCAACATCAGCAGTATCTATACCATGTCGTATATGATTGAGTCTAAGGTGGAGGCATATAGTTAAAGAAGAGAGAGGGAAAAGCTATATCTCATGCAAGATACCACCAACAGGTTGGAACAGATGCATAAGCGGGTCACGTTAGCCCTGAGAGGATCCCGTGCGCCTGCCGCCTCCAAAGAAATATCCATGCCTGTCATCCTCTTCCCAGCTTGCCCCCAACCCCTTCAATCTCTCAACTATTGTTCTCTACCCACCTTCACAGTGGCCTACGTGGGAGCCACGCCCGCTTGCGCTCTACGCCTCCTACTCCAGCGTCAGCGATACTCTATCGTCAGTTGTAGCAAAGATCAAAACATGTACAGAATCATCCATTCCAACTCAAAACATCTACAAAACTGCTCTCTCCTACAGGTTACGGCTCCTAGTTCAAATCTACAAGAAGAATGATGATCCAGTCTTTATGGCACAAAAAATTATGAAAGTCGCCAAAACAAAAACTCAAAAGCTCCAATTGCTCTTTAGTGACGTACATGACGATGAGTAGTACACACAACAACTGTATATGATGATAGTATTCATATTTGAATACACAAAGACATAAGAGTATCCTGATTACCCGAGAGAATGTGTACCTTGGAGAAGGACTCTAGGTCGATAAGAAAACCACCCATGGATATCCGGAACTCCTTAAACTAGACAGTCAATCCCGATGTATAAGGATGATGGTGTCCTACTCAGGGATAAGTCCATATCTCTCACGATACGGTGTACCCTCTACAAAAGGACCCTGATGGCCTTCGGAAAAGAGATCTCATCTCATCTCATATCGAATCTCAATCTAGAAGAGACATCTCAAGATCAATTGACTTCTGAGCAAGTAGAAGGGAAGACCAGCCTTGACAACCACCTCCGACTAATTGTAGATCTCATCTAGTACTAAACACCTCCCCTTGTACTTTTTCTTGCGATTAATATAAACCAACAGGACGTAGGGTTGTTATCCTGAGGGGGCTCTAACTTGTATAAATCTTGTCGCCCGTGGCCCGATTTGTGATCAGCTTCCGGATACGATCCCCTTCTCTCTCTTCTCCACATAGTACGTAAGATTGGTGATTTACCGATCGTCGACAGTATAAAAGTGAAAAATTCTTCGACCACAGAAATCCTCTCTGTAAAAGCAATGCTCCTCAAAAATGAAAACTCAAAAGGTCCAACTGTATACGCTTTTAGAGTTACCCAAGGCAAAAAACTAAAGAGCCTTGATCAGAGAATCTGAAGACAACACCGATATCAAGTTATTTTTACACACATACAAATTGCCTAACATAGTAGGACAAATCAAACAAAGGTAAAGAACTTACCACGTCAGCATAATTTATACTTAATGGATCAAACTGTTTATTCCAGATGATAGCAGTGCCACACAGTAATTGCTAACTCTCTAGCACCAGTTGTTACCAAGCTCTCCAAAGAATCAATTCCAATAGTCTTTAGGGCATGGGATGGCAGGTGATCAGTTAAATAATTAATTATGCATTCTTTCAGAATTATCTTTGTAATAAAGGGAATATAGTAAACTCTAATGTAAAATTCCCAGTTTCAAAGAAAATGTTTATGCAAAAATAGACTGTTGTCCCATAGTTTTTGGTCATAGTCATTTTGTAAGGAGCATACAATTTATGGCAGATCTACAACTCCTTATGTGTATGTGCGCACGTGTGCGTATATATGCTATATATATCGCATACATATATTATATATATTTTTCTTTCATTGAAACTGTTCCTTGAAGTTCAAAAGAGTCAAAAGAATAGGATCAACAAAGGATGCTCATAAAGAACTGGCTGAAGAACTCGCAGGTTTGTACATAATTAGTTCTTTCATTCAAGCTAAATGATGTCTCAGTAAGAGCAATTGTCTTCGGAATGGAGGAAGTGCGAAAGAGAGAGAGTACTTACCATAACTGAAAGACGAGATTAGACTTTGTAGCTCAGAAGTGCCCTCCACATGACATCTACATTTACTAAGCTTCTGTAACTGCCAAGCATATCGAGACATCAGATAATTAGACCTGCTAACATCCACATGGTATAATACTCACTCCAAAAGCAAGCCAAGAAGAGCCATGTAAATTATTAAGACACTCCAGTACATAGTGAGAAATATCTTGAATTACTTGGCCATGGTGCTTGATAACAATTTCTCAATTCTAAGAACTTTGAAGTTCTTAAGTGATTATGCAAACAGCTACTCACCTCAATAGAAACGCTAGATGATATATCACCTTGACACTAGCTTGGTTCTGCCCTAGCCATAGTCTGTCGTTGCCAGCAAAGCCTAGATAGTACTGAATATGGAAGAAACAGGATGTTGTGAACAAATTAACATAGCAAATGGCAAAAAAATGGTTAGACTCCTCCCAGCAGAATCATGGTTCGTATACTTGGGACATGCGAAGAATAGGTAATACTCCACATTAGCACTTAGATATAGATTTGCCAAAGTGATCTAATTTCAGTATTTCACTTGTTCTCAAAAGAACAAAATCATCTAAAAACAAAGTCCAAAAGGTAACCACCAATGAGAAAATACAGCAAGCATTACTCCGAAGCAAATAGCAGCATGCAACAATCAAATAGAGCAGACTGTTTCAGATCAAGCCACATACAAATGGAATATTTGACACAAGAACAGAAGGAATCCGTACTACCTAAATCAAATTTCAGATCAGCTCATCTAAAATCTGGAGCCTCTGGTAGCAGAGACCTGTAAATTGGGGTTTCATACTTCCCCCCAATGTTGCTTTCTTTAGTGTTTAACAATGCAATCTTTAGATGTTATCACCATGTGTGGCCAACTAGGTTCTCTCAGAACAACCAACCTAAATAAACCTGCATGAGGGTCTTTGGCTTAAAACAAACTGCAATTGAATAAAAATCCTCGAATGAATATCTATGCACAAATAAAACCATACTGTAGATTGATATACAGACAAAAGTACCATTAGATGAATTGAAACTTCCAAGCAACATATGTTCTAGCCAGTAATTTCACATGGCCGTATCTATAATGAGCCTGAAAACTATGGAAATACATAGAGACGAACCGAGGTGAAGGCTGTATAACTATTATTTTTATGGAAGATATTTTAGGAAATATGTGTCCAGAACTATTATATTCTTTTCTAGCATTCAAGGGCCATTGTTGCAAACATATTACAACAATTCAAGAATTCTTTGAGGATAGAACAAAGAACTGACATTTTGGAAGTTGGTTTTCATCATCACTCAGCTTTCTTGATTCTACCATTCAGAAAAATAGGTATCCTCACCTTACTAAGTTGAGGCTTCAATCACCTCTTTAATCATTCTTCTTGTATCCCGAGAGCTTTATATTCCTGCTAACAAAAAGTCACAAGGTCAGGAGATCTGCCCCTGTTTGCAAGTTAAGAAACTACATAAGCACACATATATCGTTACTCTGAACTTGCAGAAATTTCAGTATCAGTGAACCTAGGTAGAACTAAGCAATTGAACTACAAAGAAAGACTTTTTTCCTCAAACCAAATGTTACAAAAATTAGGATGAAAGACACGTTTTTACACAGTCTGAACTACCGAGGAATGCCTTTTTACTAGTCTAAATGTTTCTTTAGTATAAAATTTGGATAAGACCCAACAGTGTAAAGTCTATACAAAGGTCAAGAACAGTAACTGTGAAGGTCTGACTTTTCCTGGTGCTTGGTTTGGTCTAGCCTCCGGTGCGCAGAACTTGAGCTTTGTCTAGTCAACAATACAGAGCAGCAATAGCATGATATATGAATATAATAGACATGTTTACATATATACCTGTAAGTCCAATGAGCTAGAGCAGCAAACTGTCGTGCATCAACAGCTAATTCTATCTGTAAGCGGCATTGTTGAAACGTGTATTGTCAAACCAGAAATTGCAGAAGAAAGCGTCACTACAAAAACCTCTTCCACTGATACATGTGTATAGTTGTATATATGAAAGTTAACCTTCTATGCCTGTATAGTTGTATTTACCTTTGATAGAAGTTGCAGACATATATCAGTGATATCATTGTTTAATACCAGTAGCAAGTGGCATATCCACTGAATGTTTCTTCACCTGAATTAAACAAAAGGAGAGCATCAGTACGTCAGGAACCATTGATTTATATATTTTCTTTTCTTTTCTTGATAGGCGTAGTTAAAATACATCATCACATTGATATAGACAATCAGATGAAACACATTAGAGATAAAACCTAAGAAGGGTATTACACGTTGTAAGTATGTTTACTGTGCCAGTCATGGTCATGAGTTGGTAGATATATATTGAACTATATATTCACTGCAATCAACCTTAGATCCTTTTAAGCACAATAAATCTTCTAAACAATAGTGCGATTTTTCCTAGTGCATGATGGACTGGTCTAGCCTCTGTAAGCCGACTATAGCTCCAATGAAACCTAATTACCGTTGAATGTGATTACTAAGAGAAACTTTAACAGGATAAATGGAGTGTAGTAAGATTTGGAAAAACAGAGGTAGTCCGGCATACCACTGTAGTAGGTTCTGGAAAAATTTCACACAACCCCCAGTCCATGTCATATTGGCACCCTGCTGCTAGATGCTAGATCAGAACTTGATACCAACCGGACAAGATTAACAGATGAGGAGCTACAAGCAATAACTGGACAAGATTAATAGATGAGGAGCTACACACAATGTCTAGCTAGATCCGTAAAAATTAATCATGTTTGGTATTAGCTCATGCAAACATGCACTCACAGCATACCAACATGCATGATGTCAAAACAATAAATGCTTGAATATAAATGTAACTGTACAATAAAAGCTTTAATGTGTCGAATCTTCTCAACATTGTCCAATAGGTGTGAGTCTGACGGTAAAAGTCCCTTATTCACAAAATAGTGGTTTACAATCCTTGCAAATGCGTAAAGAAAAGTTAACCATACGTTACCAAATATATAATACAAAAGTGTTAAGACCATAAAATATTACAGCACCCATAATAAAGTGCATATAGACAAATAAGGTGTAGGCGTGTAACTTCATAAGCAAACTACACACTATTTTTAATCACGACAGATATCTATAGCAACCAGCAACAGTTATCAATGTACTACCATCAGAGGAATGATTTTAATCACAAAGCGACACTCTGCAGTGATTATGTGAAATTGCTCTTCTAGAAGTCCAATATGACCAAATATGCAAAAAAAAATGACAATTGTGCATAGTCCTTCAAAGGTATTATTCTGTTATTCTCTAAATAAGCTAAATAGCACAAATATTTTTCTTATAGTGAAGCTAGTTGGCTGATGGTGGAAATAAAATAATGTACTCATCAAAATATAGTGCTACTAAAAAATTTCTTGATGCTCGTGAAAGGACTTGCCAATGAAAACTTGTTGTCTTCCCCTTGTTTGATGTTCTCATGATTTGGAATAAGATGTGCAGTCATCATCTCCCACATTGTGCATCTCTTAGCACCTTCAATCTAAATGGTCAAACAATAGTAATTCATCTCTGTTTATGCAGAGAATAAATAGAGATACCAATATACATTTCAACCAGAAGCAATGAAGAAGAGGGAACTATATGGAAACTAGGAAAAAAAACTAGTCAAATATATCAAACAACATAGGTCGATGGGTCTACCTGGAAATCAGTATCGTAGAAAGTTAGCCTTTTGTTGTATGCAGCTGTGAAACAATTCCTTTCGTCCTCTAAAACAAAATCTCTAAATGATTCCCATGCTGCATATATTAAAATTGAAGTAAGCAATCTACTCAGATAAGAACTGCATACTACAAAATGCAAGGTTTGTATTTCATAAAATAAGTGACTGGAGTTGTTTTAGCAAAATGACATACCATCTGGGAAAATGGCTGCTGGGCCACCCTCATAAAAACCAGTCAAGCTCCTTTTGCTAAAGCAAGAAAATGCCTCTTATAACAACGCCTATGACCTAGCAAGCATCCATGAGAGTATTAGTGGGATCTAAAATACATCTTACATGCATACCTACTTGCAGAAACGAGCATTAAATTACTCACTTTATCAGGGTGAGTCTGGCTATACGGAAGGGCCAAGGTGCTTCCCCATGAACCGCCAAACAACTCCACTATTCTCATATAGTTACTGAAAGGCATATGATGTAAACGACGAATTCTTGAAAAAAATACTATTCCAATTGCCTTCCACTCTGGGATGTCCAGATGCTCCAAAAGCTTCTCAATGCCGGGCATCAAGTCCCAAGTGGTGTTTTCCTCCAAACAAGCATGAGGCATACTCTTGCCTGTGCCTCTCTGCAAGCAAAGCAAACACAAGGCAAAAAAACGCAGTCTCCTCTGAACAATGACAAACAAAGACAAGAGAGGAAAGAAAGGGAGGCCGCCCTGTACCTTCATGTCGTGCCTTCATCTCACCCCCGCCTCGCCTTCCTGAAGGCCCATCCTCCAAAAGATAGATAACTACAGACATATAAGATATTATTTATAATAACTGATAGCAATATGTACATAAGTACGCAAACTAAGCCTAGCATATTATGGGATAACATTTAATCAAGAAGTCTAATAGGACTACCCATCTTTGAATTAAGAAGACAATATGTACAAAGTAATATTCGACACAAGACAACATCATTGCACTATCAGCCAATAAAACCAAAAACAAGTTGCTAGACAACCTAAACCAATACTGACGACTACCGGTTCTGTTAAGGACAAACACCATGAAGAAAAACAAATAAAAGGACTAAGTCGAGAACATCTTATCTAACTCCTTAGCTACAGCCATTCTCCATTTCATTGCTTCCTTACGGATGCTTCACTACTATTTCGATCCATTGCTACGTCATGACTAACTATGAACATATTTCAATATAATGGCAGAAATGAATATTTCTCTACTGGTACTAAGCATTTACTTTTCTGGTGCCGCTTTGCATGATCTGAGCTTCATTTTTAGACCATCTTGTTTATGTGCATAAAAATCAATCTAACAGCATTTTCATATGAATGTGTATATCAGAATAATATTTGGTTTGAGAATACAAAATACAATCAATTTTGGTTCTATGAACTTCTTCTAGTCTATAAGTAGCAGCAGCCACATGCTTAATGTCATTAGTGAGTAGAACATTCGTTCCAATATAACTCTTCTGGCTGTCTAGTGACTACGAAAATGTAAGCAAGGTTAAAGAAGCAAAGGAGGTGAAAATAGTAAGAATAACAAAAAGTAAACAATTACTAACTGCACATTCTGAGTTTCGTCCGCTAAACGAGTCATTCTAGTAAATCATGATTCCATTGTCCTGACTCCAATGAGGATGGCACATCTATCCTCTGTTTCACAGGAAGCACTAGATGCACACTCACGGTGCAAATTCTTGGCATGAAGGTCAAGGTTGCGCACGGCCAGGTTTTCCCAACGCCGGAGGGGGCAATCATGCACTGTGTTCCTATGCGGGTGGACGTCGTCCTCAACGACTACAATGATGTGTTAGTCCCAGTCCCTCCTGAAGCGGAACTGACGAAGCTAGGGCAGTGTAAGAACTACTTCATCCAGTGGCCGAAGAGCCAAATTATTTTATCTGCGATGGGCTCTCCTCGCACGGCCCCTTCTCCTCGCACGACCCCCTCTCCATCAGTCGGATGATCTCCGCTGGGACTCAGCCAAATGCCTCCGTCGTTTAAAGACCTGGAAGACCATTTTGTCGGGGACCAGTGAATGGAGCCGGTTTTCCAGTCCCTGGAGGCACCAGAGGAACCCAATAATGATCCACTGGAAAGGCGCTCCGAGGCTCAAGGCGACCGGTTGGATCAACCCAGAGGGAAGATTATCTCTCCCGCCACACTAGCCGGAACACTGGAAGCAGCAATGGTGGCAGGCAAGAGTCCTGAGCCGCTACACAGAAGGAAGAAAGGAAAAAAGAGACGGGCCGGCACCGGCGAGAAGGAAAGGAAGGAGCAAAAGCAGATGAAGAAATCCTTATCCTTCTCAACATCGTCATCCAAATTATCTACACGGAGCATGGGTCTCTGGCGAGATGTTTTCTATCTAGGTCAAGACTTGCTCCCGCAGGATGAGTTGGACAATCTTTCAGAGGACATGAAGGCACTGCATGAAGATTACCTAAAGATGTCCAGAGATCCGCAAATATTTTGCTAATATTGGAAGGTCAAGGTGCCAAGAGATTACAACTTCTTCATGGAGAACGACCAGGACACCTTCGACATCAACTTTGAGGACCTCTTCAACATGTACAACCTCTATAGGCTCGACACCACGATGGTCAGGCTATGGGCTCTCTACCAAGCCCAAGAGTGCAGACGTCTATGTGAGTCCAATATTGAAATAATCGATCCGATATGCATGAACGAAGGCTATGCTACGACCCCGGACGGTCGAGTTTTTCTGGAAGAATACCTTACGCGTGCGTTCATCATTCATAAGGACAAGGACTACCTACTAGCCCCCTACAACCCTCCGTAAGTCCTTAACTTAGCACCGTGGGAATTTTTTTGTTTTTTACGTACGTATCTCCGCCTGCTTACGTTCATTTGTTCATATTGATGCAGCAACCACTGGGTCCTCATTGTGATTATTCCAAGCTGGGCCAAGGCATTTTACTTTGACTTCGACGAGAAAAAGAGATCGGACTTCGGCAATATCACTAATATTTTGGATACAGCTTTTTTCAAAGCCAAGTTCTCGGGACATAGTAGAATACCTTCAAAAGCAACAAGAATGGTACACCATTACAAGTTCCCTTGCAGAGTTCAGCCTGAAAATAGCATGACATGTGGGTACTACACCTGTGCCCATATGGACTGCTTTGTCCGATACAAGAACAAGCATTGGAAAGATATGAAAGAACTGAAGGCTTGGAGTGAGCTGGGAAATCACTTGTACGACTGGCGTCAGGACTTTGCCCGCATCCAAAGAGTCTTCACCAAAGTCATCAACCTTGAAGTCATCAATCCAATGGGTGAATTCTACGCCGGCCCCCAATTTTTGAAGCCAAACTTAAGCGAGAATCGATAGATTAGTTGTTTTTAAAATTGAAGAATAGTTGTTTCATACTTGTGATCAATGGATTAGAGGTGAAGTGTTATGTGATTACGAATGTGTTATGTCAACTGTTATGTGTGATTACAAATGTGTTATGTGATTATGAGATTTGACTATGTGATTATGAATTTTGACATGTGACTATGTGCCGAAGGCCCATGCTGAAATTTGTGAAAAATAAATAATTGCTATAGCCTGTGATTATGAATAATGTAATTGCTATAGCCTGTGATTATGAATAATTAACTGTGATTGTGAGGTATCACAAGACCTCTACTGACGGGCACTTACAGAACGCCCGTCAGAGGTTCTTATTACTACTGACGGTCACTAAAAGGGAGCCCGTCAGTGGTGACACCTCCAGGCAGGTCCACGAGGGGTCTCCTCTGACGGGGGATATGTGACCGTCAGTAGTAATAAGAACTACTGACGGTCACTAAAGGTAGCCCGTCAGTGGTGACACCTCCAGGCGCCTCCCACGAGGGGTCTCCTCTGACGGGCGGTATGTGACCGTCAGTAGTAATAAGCACTACTGACGGTCGGGCCACCCATCAGTGGAGGACACCCCTCCACTGACATTCCCAGGCTGACAGGCCCCATGACTGTCAGTAGAGGGGTTTAAGTGACCGTCGGTAATGGCCCATTCTGCTGTAGTGCCGGTGGGGAAAACAGAAAATATGACATATGAGCTTATGTTGATATTACCTCATTAAAAACCTTGATGAGAATCTATAAAGTAAACTCATAAAGGGAAAAAGAGTGTAATATGATGCCTTGAACAGGAATAGTTTAGGAAGATACTCCCCCTGATTCTTGCAAATCCTGAAGTCGTCGCATACCAATATCATGAACATATTTCTGGAATGTAGAAGTTGGTAGAGACTTTGTGAATAAATCAGCGAGGTTGTCGTATGATTTGACTTGCAAGATGTTTATTTCTCCGCTTTTCTGGAGCTCATGGGGGAAAAACAACTTAGGGGCAATATGCTTAGTGATATTGCTTTTGATGTATCCTGTTTGTATTTGTGCAACACAAGCCGCATTATCTTCATAGATAATGGTAGGTGATTCGATAGAACCAATTCCACATGACTGTTGTATGTGGTTTATCATCCTGCAAAGCCACACGCATTCACGTGATGTCTCATATAATGAAATTATTTCAGAATGATTGGTAGATGTTGCCACAAGAGTCTGTTTCGAAGACTTCCATGATATGGCAGCTCCACCATGTAGGAACACAAAGCTGGTTTGTGATCTGGCATTATGGGGATCAGATAAATAGCCAGCATCTGTGTATCCAATCATATTGGAGTCTAGATTTCTCTAGAATTGAAAGAATAGGCCAAGATCCTTTGTGCCTTGGAGATATCGAAGGATATTCTTGACTCCCGACCAATGGTGTTTGGTGGGAGCTGCGCTGTGTCTAGCAAGTAGATTCACTGCAAAAGCAAGATCAGGTCTTGTGCAATTTGCAAGATACATGAGCGCTCCAACGGCACTGAGATATGGAACCTCGGGTCCCAACATCTCTTCTCCATCATCTCTTGGTCTGAATGGACCTTTCTTTACGTCTAGAGAATGAACAACCATGGGAGTTTTAGATGGGTAGGATTTATCCATATTGAATTTCTCCAATATCTTCTGAATATAGGCAGCTTGGTGTACCATGATTCCTGAGGGAAGGTGCTCAAGTTGAAGACCTAAGCAAAATTTGGTTTTACCAAATCCTTCATCTCAAATTCCATCTTTAGGTGATTGTGCGCTTCATCAATATCTTGTGTGTTGCCAATGATGTTGAGATCATCGACGTACACTGAAATGATGCAAAATCCTGTAGAGGACTTCTTGATGAAGACACATGGGCAATCATCGCTGTTGGAGTAATCCTTCCGGAGAAGGAACTCACTGAGTCAGTTGTACCACATCCGTCCCGACTGCTTTAAGCCATATAATGACTTGTTCAGCTTTACACAGTACATGTTGCGTTTTGCGCTTGCATTCGGGACAAGGATTCCATCAGGAACCTTCATGTAAATGTCCGAATCTAGTGACCCGTAAAGATATGCGGTCAGACGTCCATCAACTGCATAGATAGACGGTTTTGTACTACCAGAGATATGAGATGTCGGAAAGTGATTCCACTCATTACCAGAGAATATGTCTCATTGTAATCAATGCCGGGTCTCTGCGTAAACCCTTGTGCTACGAGCCTTGCTTTGTATCTCACCACCTCATTCTTCTCATTCTGTTTGTGGATAAAACCCATTTGAATCCCACAGGGAAAACATTGGGAGGTGTCGGTATTGCTTCAGTGAATACCTTTCTTTTATTAAGCGAGGCAATTTCCGCTTGTATTGCATCCTTCCATTGAGGCCAATCGAAGCACTTTTCACACTCGACGATAGTCCTTGGATCATGATCATTGAGAAGGGTATTTGCAATTGTAGCAGAAAAATAAGTGTCGACAATTGTAGACTTACGGTTGAATGATTCTCCAGAATCAATATAGTTGGTGGAAATCTCCTGCACCTTTGATGACTCTTCGTGATTTCCCAATACGCATGAGTCTGGGTGTTCCGATGGCCCAGCTAGTGTGTGCAAACTGGAGCTGGGTTGTGGAGGTTGCCCTTCCACTGGGTGTATACGACCCATCAGGTGTTTGCCAATGTTGAGTTGACTTGCATTTACTGACTCCGTGGATTTTCTCCTTGATTTCCTTTGTTGCTTGCGAGAAGCTGGTTCCGGGTCAGAAGCTGTACTACTCCCCCTCTTTTTAGGAACAGGGAGTTGAGTGGTTTTATTGGTACCTCCACTCTTTCGAGCGCGTTTCTGGCCGGATTTAAGGACTTTGTAACATCTTTTAGATCAGTAAAACGAATCTGGCAGATTATTTGCAAGATGTTGTAAATTTATGATTTTTCAACTTGGAGTTCGGTCTCTTGGGTACGTGGATCAGGGGATGAAATGGCTAGAGCATTCCAATCAATTTCCAGGCATTCTTTCTGGTACTTGAAATCTCCCCCTAATGCTGGGAAATATTCCGCATCGAATATACAATCAGCGTGACGGGCTGTAAATAGATCCCCAGTAAGAGGTTCTAGGTACTTGATAATTGACGGCGATTTGTACCCCACATAGATCCCCAGTTTCCTGTGTGGGCCCATGGATGTCCGCTGCGGTGGTGAGATCAGGATGTACGTAGCACATCCGAACTTACGCAGATGGGAAATGCTAGGAGGATTTCCACGTACCAATTGCAGAGGGGAAGTACTGTAATATGCAGTAGGTCGCAATTGTAATCAGCAGCGTGCAAAACTGCGTGACCCCAACAAGAAGTTGGCAAACTGCAATTCATCAACAAAGGTCTTGCAATGAGTTTGATCCTCTTAATCAATGATTCAGCCAAACCATTTTGTGTATGGACATATGGGACAGAGTGCTGAACTTCAATCCCCAGGGCTATGCAATAATCATTGAAAGCACGTGAGGAGAATTCTGCAGCATTGTCCATGCGAATTGTCTTAATTCGACTTTCCGGATAATGGGCTTGTAGTTTAATGACTTGCCGCATTATCTTGCCAAATGCATGGTTTCATGTGGATAGAAGGCACACGTGTGGACCATCGTGTAGATGCGTCAATGAGGACCATGAAATACCTAAAGGGTCCAGAAAATGGTTGGATGGGACCACAGATGTCTCCTTGAATACGTTCAATGAACTGGAGTGGTTCATCTTGTATTTTGAGGTGCAAGAGCCTCAAAATTAGCTTCCCCATTGCACAAGATGTGCAACAAAGTCTGATGATTGAGAAAATTTTGACTCAAGTAAATTATGACCAATGGAATTGCGAGTAATTTTTCTCATCATCCCGATCCCGGGATGGCCTAGGCGATCATGCCAGGTTTGGAATATGTTAACATTCTGAAAAATTACCTTGTATGCAACATGTTCTACGGGCTGATGTACATATAGTATAATCCAGACGATAGAGAAGGAATTCTTTCAAGTACTTGCTTGCCATATCCGTAATCTTTGGTGAAGAGTAGATACTCCTCTTTGTTGTCTTCATGAGTTTCAATGTGAAAGCCATTTTACGGATATCTCGATAACTAATTAGAGTACGTGACGAGTCGGATATAGCAAAGCATCCTCAATTGTCACTTGTGTACTCCCTGGGAGGGTAAGTATGGCACGTCCAGTACCAACAATTACCGTATCGCGTCCAGCGATAGTTAAAATATCTCCATTCATCCTTTTCAGAGTTTGGAAATATTTTAACTCCCTTAGTATGGAGTTTGTGGTAGCACTGTCCACAAGGCATAATTCCTCTTCCATTGGATTGTCCCTGTAGAAAAACTATATATAAGAAAAGTAAAGAATTTTCATAAGAAAATCTTTATGTAAATACATAGTATACAATCTTATTATATCAAATGTGCTGATACAATATAAAAGTGACAACAATACTTATGTTCTAATTACAAACATCACAATAGACATAAATAAATAGATCACAAAGGAGATTGAGGAACTAGTCGAAGTCTCCAAACATGTCGGTTGAGGCATACTCAACCATCATGTTCTCCGTGTCGGCAGGGTCCTCAGGCTGATGAAAAGTCATGGTGTTGCTCAATCCGGGAGGAACGTCGTGCGAACTACCATCTCCATTGGCGCAGTCTGGATGAAGGTTGAAATTGGCTTCAAACCTTTCCCTTGAGGTGCCCTGCGTCCCTGGGATTGTTGGTACAGAATAGCCAGATGCTTTGGGGTTTTGCACTTTTCAGTGGGGTGCGTGTAGCACCCACATTTGTTGCAAAGCTTAGTTTTGTCATACTTAGGCTTTACGGTGCCTTTTCCCTTGTCTGAGTTTCTAGGTTTCTTGTTCCTACTGTGCTTTCGCTTACCCTTGGAATTTGATGGTTTTGCCCCTGAAAGCACCATCAAACTCTGTCCATTCGCAATATTCATATGAATTTCAGGTAAAGGTTGTGCCCCAACTAGGCGCTGAGAGCCATTCTTAGCGAGTAGCTCATCATGCTTTTTAGCCTGAAGTAAGATATGAATGAGGTCGGAATAGACGGCGTAGTTGCAAGCGCGGTACTGCTGCTGGAGGATCCTATCAGAAGGGAGCATAGTGGATAAAGTTTTCTCTATCTTCTCCGTGTCAGTAGGTTTCTTCCCGCAAAAGCGTAGTTTGGAACTATTTTATGAACCTCGTGATTGTACTCTCCGATAGACTGAAATCCTGAAGACAGAGGTGAGTCCAATCGTGGAGTGCTTCTGGCAGGACAACTGCCTTTTGCTGTTCATACCTCGTTTTGAGGGCCTGAAACAGGGTACTAGGAGATTCCTCCTCCAAGTACTCAGATTTGAGATTTGGGTGAATATGATGCTTTATGATGTATAAGGCAGCATATTTTTGCTGTTCTGTCACTGGCGTTTCTTCATCCGGTAGGGGAGTTGCCGGGTCCTGGATTGCACGCGCTATCCCACGGGACGCAAGACTGATCTTGATGTCCATGACCCATGTAGGGTAGTTGTGGCCATTGAGGGCAAGCTCCTCAAATTCTTTGCGGTCATCGTTTACCTACATGGGCAAACCAGAGATAATTAATTTATGTTTAGTAAATTAAAAACCATCATGGTTAATGTTGTAATGACTTTGCAAAAATTAATGAAAATTCCAAGAAGTTGGCTTGGAAACATTAGTGTGAATCTCAAATTTGCTAAGTATGACACATTGTAAGGAGTAAATCTCACAGCACTAGGGAGTATAATCTGATGAAATCAGTAGATACTCAAGTATAATATGATAAAATCAGTAGATACTTATATACCTAATGTCACGCAACACTAGGGAGTATAATCTGATGAAATCAGTAGATACTCATATTCCTAATGCCATGTGTCATTACTGATTTGAAGAAAATCACTTTGAATTCTGCAAATTAATTCTTGCTCGTATTAAGTCAAAATGAGTCAATTAAGATGAATTAATTTGTGTTTGCAAGAAATTAAAACCTTGATTGCAAATAGTGGACGCAATTAATCTCAACATGTAGAATAACATGGAAATATATTGCATCACACTTTGTTCTAGAACATAGAGTATTCTACAGAAATACAGCACTGAAATTGAAATACTGTAATTAACAGAGTCTAAACAGAATAAAAATACTGCTAGAAATACTGTTAAAGGGCTAATATGTGAAAAACCAAAAATATAGGGTCTTTCTAGCAATTTTGGCCGGGCTGCAATGGGCCTCTGTTGGCCCGTTAGGGGCCCAGCCGGTGGAGGCCCATCCGGCCGAATGGATAAGGGAGGGGGGCAGTTAGGGATTAGAAATCCTCCAACCCGACCTGATTCCCATGCTGGCGGCGGCGGCCACCCGCTGGCAGGCCTCCTCAATCGGTGATGCGCGGAGGTGCTGGGGGCTCCGTCGTCTTCCTCGGACGAAGATCCACCTGGGAGGGAGGCTTCTGGGGCGACGCCGTTGGTGAGACCGAGGGCCGCCGATCGCCAGCAGCCGGCGCGGGCGGCATGGCTCGAGGATGTCGCCGGGAACGGCGCGATGAAGCGGTGGCGAGCAGTGGTTCGTAGAGGAGGCGGGGAGTTGGCAGGGAAGACCCGCACGCGGGCGACGTCGCCGTGGATGGCTTCGGTGGGTGATGGAAGACCAGGCGGCGAAGCCGGTGCTGCCACAACTGGGTCGACGACGACGGGCTCCGGCGAGGGTGTGGGGCACGGGCCCCACCCGTGCACCTCACACCAGCCCGGCGGCGGCGGCGGCGCAAGCGCCGACTCGATTGCGGGCTCGTCGACATGGAGAGGCGGGGCCGAGGGTCCGGCGAGGAGCCAGGCGGGCAGCGCCGGCGCCGGGGCGCCGTGGCACTGCTGCTGACAGCGACCGAGCGGGCGGCGAGGGCCGGCACCGTGGCTGTGTCCGGTGCCGCGATGAAGGCGCCGCACGCCGCGGGAGAAGCGGCGGTATCCACCGGCTCCATGGTGGCGGTGAGTGACGAAGCGACAGCGACGGCCGAACTCCTGGAGCAGGCGACGGAACAGCGAGAAAAAATGCTCAGGCATTGCAAAGTTCTGACCTTTTGCTTGATCTCCTCTGTTCTTCTTCTTTGATTCTTGCTCACGGTAGAACGAAGCGTGCTGATAACGTGTTTGAATTCGGGATGTAAACGAAAATTGGCAGAGAATGAATTGAATCAAGTCTAAAATCTTTATTGATGAATGAAGTTCTTATAGGGTTACAAGGGACGCGACTGTTGGAGAAGAGACGCGAGAAACCGTCGGCAGTTGCCAAATTAGCAACTGCTTGATGTTACCGTAAGCATGGATTAAGAAATCCTACATAAAC